>LUCW03000542.1:40000-55000 GCA_001586965.3 Sphaeroforma sirkka
ACGATGAAGACCCAGCACCTATTTTAGTGCACAATGGTATAGTGAGTATAGGTGTCCATGGTACGGTGTGTGGGAACGGTCGTTATACCAGCAGTACCAGTGAACGACAAGGTCCTTGAGCCAAGTTGTCCATCATATGTTTGGGTTTTGGCGACATGGCATGGCGTGGATAGAGGAGATCTACCACACGCTATGGGTAGCGTAACTTGGTATTTGCAGAAATAACGCGAACCTTCTCATCACACCGTCTATTGCGGAAAAATCAGTCTACAACAAATTACACACATACTAGAAATTAAATCCCATGTGCAAGTATATTTAACTAACCTGGAGCAATTTCTTCAGGTGATCGTTCTTCAGAGTGGAGAACCAGATGGGGTCACTCTTCGCCTTCTTTTCGGCTACTGTGTTCGCTTCTTGCTCACGTGTCAACACTTTCATGGGATCCAGAAAATCGGGGGTGGGCCCACCTAGCATTGCGTCAATGCACTATCAATCAATAAGGAATGAGTTGATTTGTGGATTTAGGTTTGGAATCCGTTCCTTTTTGGTTTACTACAAAAATCCTCAATCGGGTACAAAATAGCTGCAAGGACAAGGTTTTGGTATCGAAACATCACACATGCACACCTGAATAATACTCTCCGGGATTTCTTCGTAATCCTCGAACAACCCGCTTGTGTAGTCGCTGACGGCCTTCCGACCGAACTCCAAGCCTTGCATACCACCGTGTACACCGAATGGCAGAGTGGTAAAAATAGAAGGGGAGTAGTCCTGTAGGAATAAAACTGGTTATGTGAGTGCTGCAGTAGGCCTATGGCGTGTACCTGTGGTGTGTCTGTGCCGGGTGATTATTCTCCGTCACCACGATATGATTTCGAATATTAACTTACATACCAGAACTGTGGCCTACGACTATATTGGTGGCGATGTAGATCAATACTCAATAAAAAAATAGAACTGCAACCTCGGGCCCATGCTACGCTGTATACATCGGATGCTTTAAGCTTTGAGTAGCTAACCAACCGACCGCCCTGTTCTCGCCCTCAAAATGCATACAGACCTTGGGACAAAAAGATACCCAAATATTTCACTGCTTACCTCATAGTCGTCGAAACTATCATCAGAGAAGCCCATGGTGAGTGACTGAAAGTTGCGCTACGTGTGGAACTAATAACACAGTCTATATCGCGCGTGCGTGTTTCTACTGTCGTGCGTGAATGCTTAGCGTACTTGCGTGTGCCTCTATTATTATGACTGATTTTTTAATATCGCGTCAAGCCGTCAAATCGTCAACTGTCAGTCTGTCATTCTATATTTTAATCAGATCCCGCCCAATTAAAACCTAGTTTTAACTCCTTCTAAAAACCTCAGCCAATCCTTACAAATCCTAAAAACCCTACAATAGATCCACGACCTTAAAATTGTTCAGTGTTCAGTGTTCACGGATGTGTATAAATACTTATACTGCACATACATATATGTATTTACTTTATGTTAGGCTGTTGCAGTTGTTCTGAGTCTTCCGAGTCAGTATGTATGCGTGACCACATTAGCAATCACAAAGCAACTAGTATGTTTCTGACACACAGGTAGAAATAGGGCAAGCGCTACAGATTAGAATCGACTCTCCAGATATCAGCTATTCAACAGAAGTGTAGCTGCCACATCGAAGTGTGTACACGCTAATTATACCGAAGATTTAGTCACCTACACCGAACCTTTCAGCAGTTCGCAGATAGCACATTGCCTTACAATGAGAGAAAAATCACCATCCGATACTCCATCAGCGATGAACCAGATCGATCTAGAGCCTGTACTTGCAGTACCTCCAACTCTCACCACGAGAGCTTTCAACATACTGCGAGAAGCAGGTTGCGTAGCCATGCGTTGGCACAGTGGGGGAAGGTATGGCAGTCGTACGCATGTAATCAATGACGACCCAACCCACACAGAGACACTGAGTATTCATCATCCTTCATCTGAGGTTGAGTGTACACGCCATTCAAACGGTAATGAGCCCAGTTCAAAACAATTGCGATCATCGGTTGTCAGTGGCACGTCATCTGCTAAGCGCATGGGGCTGCCTCTTACTTTGACGGGTGGTGCTCACGTATCGAGCATTATACACACGTTGAAGGAATCAAGCACGGCACAATATGTGTCACAAACAGCCGAACATAAAAGTGGTGACGCCATTCAGCCAGGAGACTCAGCACAGACTGACATGCCTAGATCAACAGCAGCGCAGGCACTAGTTGATCTACTACAGCTCCCAGGCGTAGAACTACTACATAAACCCATTACGCTCCACACTAACATTCCTAAAGACGAAAGTATAGACGCAGAACACATACGCACAGTTGAGGTCGCCCGAAGTAAGCTACGAGAGTTCAGCAGTGTGCAGATACCAGGAAGTGGCATGAAAAGAGAAGAACAAAGATTGGAGCCTCCTGCATTCACCTTTGTCGAGTTATTTGCAGGTATCGGGGGGTTCGGGGTTGGACTCGAGGCTCTTGGGGGCAAGTGCGTATTCGCCAGCGAATTGCTGCCGAGTTGTATAGAGACCTACGAAACTAACTTATGCACTGACTACATTACAGGTGGTCATGTGGCGGGTGATATATACGAAGTTCCCGATGAGTTTATTCCCACACACGATATACTAGTAGGCGGGTTTCCGTGTCAGACCTTCTCTGGCTTAGGCGAACAGAATGGTATCTCGGATGCATCTGGCCGGGGCATGCTGTACACTCAGATCGTGCGTGTGCTCAAAGCGAAAGAACCGCAAGCATTCTTACTTGAAAACGTGCCAGGCTTACTAAAGTGTGACGACGGGGAGGCGTTAGATACAATCATTGGCGAGCTGAGTAACGCGGGATACGATGTGAGTCATGAAGTTGTGACTGCCAAGTGTCTAACTGCTCAATCGCGGAAGCGATTGTACATAGTCGGGTTGCGGAAGGGGCTGCAGAGCGTCTATGAGCCATTCACCTTCCCTTGCATACCTGATCTTGGACTATGCGCCATTGATATACTGCAAAGCGATAGTGAAATACACGAGGCAACTCCAGTCCCTACCGAAAATAGCGTTCGTGGTGCAAATTTGCACGCAGATAATACAGCCCACCGGGACCATGCCATGCCAGGATGTGAAAGCGGTACAAAACCGGGACGGTCTGATCTGGAAAGTTTGTATCGCTTGAGCGACGCACAACTCAATCAACTGACCAACGCACGGAAATGGAAGCCGTCAAAACTTGCATGGCCCGATAAGCCCCTAAACACGCTCAATTCGCACTACGGTGTGAGTATAGGTAAAGGTGAGTCACAGCTGGTACCATCACCTGCCCCCCACAACCCGCGGCGACTAACACCCCGAGAGTGTGCGCGTGCGATGGGGTTTCCAGATTCGTACACACTGCTCAATAGAGACCCTAGCAGCAGACAAGGCCGCGAAGCTTATCTTAAGGAACAATATAGAATGTTAGGAAACGCAGTGTGCCCACCCGTGATCGCAGCGCTGGCTGGCAGTGTGTTGGCGCGGTGCACCGGAACGCTCGGATATCGAAACCGGGATGACTGGGCTAGTACAGGTGTGGAGGTGGCGGTCGCTCTGTCTTTAGGCGCGGTTTCACCTAATCGGTTAGAAAGTCTTGTACAGCGATTGCAGGATACACGCGTAGTGCATATGGTAGAATAAAATAATGCAATGAAGTGATGCCTTATACACACATATTTCCTAAATCATCAATTCCTAATTCAAGGATGTGCAGTAGGTAACTTCTTATTCGCAAACAAATGTTGGAGAGAACAGTGCATCAGATGTGATATGCAACTGGCATAATAATTCAAGGTTGTGATCTGCCTGATAGATTCCATATTGTAGCAGTTGAGAATTATGCAAGCACACTTGGTTCACAAACGTTTCACGTCTATTGGTATTTCCGTACCCATCCCTGATCATCCAACGACAGAGAACGTTACTAAGTTTTTATATTCCGATAGTGCATTACTTATACGGGACCATTATCTAGATATTAACAAAACATACTTCCCTTCTAGGAGTGCTGACGTCCGTGTGGGGTTGTAGATATATGGCTCATAGGTGTACCTCCTATAGATAGTAGGGCTACAGCTTGTTCAGGTGGGGGTAGACTTAAGGGGCTGCGGAGCGATACGTTGGCTCAAAGGGAGTTAATGGAGGGAGGGGGGGCGGGGGCAGGCAGTTGACATCGTATTTTAGTAAAAGACTACACTAGGATCAGCGATGTTAGTACACAATTGTAAATCTAAATTGATATGTCATTACATATATTCAGTTGTGTATAAATTCAGACACACAGGTATAGCCAAACTTTAGAATAAGGGCATACGTAACTACCCTGATACAAGAATCAAACACACAAGACATAGGAACACACAAAAATTGCAGCATATACGTAGCAATTGAAGAACGAAAGAAATCCCGGGGCGCATCGCACGCGAGATTGTTGTAGGGAAACACAAGAGCATACAAAATACACGAAAGATAAACTCACAGCCGTGTGCATGCCGGCATGATGGGTCATTACCAAGTAGTCAATCCAACACCCAGCGGCATTTGTGCGTTGCAGATGACTGAATGAATACACTACATTCTACTAGAAACTATACATATTCAGTATTGTTGAGTCATACATCTCACTCCAACATCCAACAGTTGAGTAAAACATATGAGACTCGATTCTTATTGGTGGAAATAGAACATAATCCAATCGATCATATCTAGTTTTGCACCGGGCGGCTGGGAAGGGCCGCGACAATGAATAGTGAATACTAATTTAAAGTACGCGTTACAACCGTGTAACAGTTCGTGTAAATACAAATAAAGACACACACATACTGTGATACTATACATATTGGTAGTACACCAGGCCTGTCCCTATTATATACACTTAAAAAGTATATAGTATAGATGTAGTAATCATGACTGCGGATACGGTGGCGAAAGATGGGGCTAACAAACCCTCTGCGCATGCGGATTCAAACGGAAGCGCGGTTGCGATGTTGTCCAACGATGCGCAAATCGTTAAACCAGAGCTAGCTAGAGATAGACAGACCAGTACAAGGGAGAATGCGATATCTAGAGGAAAGGCGGCCATAATGCATACACACACCTCTGGTGATGGGGCCAAAACAGCCGAGAAACACGGCCATAGGAGGGTCATGGAAGACGGTACCCAAGTCTTCAAGAAGGTATGGGATCGGATTAGAGATGCATTTCTATATTTGAATGTATTCGGTTGCCCGGAGGTAGACCTTTGACTGTTGTTTTATGCTTGTTTGTACTGGCACAATTGGCCGGTACATAGTTAAACAGTCAATCGTGATTCCTTGTTGTGGTTTTATAGACACCGCTCGTATGTATAACAATGGCTGAAAACCGTGTGCGTCAGCTCACACCTTTACAAACAACTTGCTCGAATGAATTACTATCTGGTGAGAGCGCTTCATAGGTACATGGATAATATACGTAAAACCACTAAAATAGATGACCCCATAAACTTAAACACAAGGGGGAGAGGATGGAAGTTAAATTCTATAGTTCATTTTCGAATATGCTAATATATATGCCTCAAATTCCGCAATAACGATTTATAATAGTTCATCGTACGTGTATTCTATTTCCTCACTCATCTTTATATGAACATACCACCAACTGGCCGATATGTATATATATATATCCATCTATCCATCTATACCATCTATCCATCTATCCATCTATCCATATATATATATATATACATATATACACAAACACACGCACATATATATATATATATATATATATATATACACAGTCATACATGTTACATGCATGCATACATACATATATATATATATATATGTATATATATATATATATATATATATATATTATATTTTTTGTAGTATTAAATTATATATATATATATATATATATACATACATATATATATAAGGCTATATATAGGGACCAATATGCATACGTTCATACACATACATATATATCCATATCCATATGTATATATATATGTATATATATATATATATATATATATGCATATATATATATATATATATATATATATATATATATATATATATATCTATATATATATATATATATATATATATATATATATATATATATATATATTATTATGGTTACATATATATATATATATATATATATATATATATATATATATATATATATATATATATATATATATATATATATATATATATATATATATTAATATTATGGTTTATATATATATATACACATATATATATAGAAATATATAGAACTAAACACATTTTAGTATGACTTACCTTGACATTTATGATATTGTATATATATTTTACTAAAGGTATATTTATCCTGACAGCTTTCCAAGTTTTGCGACACTATCGCGGCTTGGTTTTTAAAGTTCTATTACCAACATTTCATACTATTATTTGTACAGTTTTTTCATCAAGATGTATTTCAAATTATAAACTCTCCCCAACCTTGAAAATAAATATAGGCTGAATCCAATGAAATTATGAGCGGCATACAATTCGGGTTAGGAGTGGCGATAGGGTCGATCACACCCAAGGAACAAAAAGATATACTAATGAAGGACTTCAAAGAGGTCCAGAGCACCTGGTGCCCGAGAAATGGGACACAGTTCACCCCGGCGCACAGTCAACCAGATTTCTCATTCATCACATATGCACCCAAAGCCTTCAGGTGAGCGAATATAGGGCCGCACAGACTGGCGGGTTTATGTTGTGTGCATACGAGCGACTACTATCGGGATCTGCAGTGTTTTCGTATCCCACTTATAGCAAGTTATGTTTGTAGGTGTATTTCGTGTAGGTATGTGCTGCTTGTACGAAAGCGTTCGTATCATATTTAAAGCCTGTTATGGTTGTATATGTAGTTTCTATAGGCATGTGCCGTGTGCACGGGAACTATAGGCAGTTGAGGGTGGGCATGTGAGTATCCTGTAGCGCCCGAGTTCTTAGCGAGTCCGGGTTTGATACCTGTTTTCATTTTAACTCTATGAATATTCTGAACCTATGAATTACAGTACTACCGTGTGATACACCCATGAATTACAGTTCCACCCTGTGATGTACCTATAAATTACAGTACTACCCTGTGATGTACATATGAATTATAGTACTACCCTGTGATGTACCTATATATTACAGTACTACCCTGTGATGTACATATGAATTATAGTACTACCCTGTGATGTACCTATATATTACAGTACTACCCCTGTGATGTACATATGAATTATAGTACTACCCTGTGATGTACCTATATATTACAGTACTACCCTGTGATGTACATATGAATTATAGTACTACCATGTGATGTACCTATATATTACAGTACTACCTGTGATGCACCTATAAATTACAGTACTACCCTGTGATGTACATATGAAATATAGTACTATCCATGATTCAGAGTATCTTTATAGTTTCTTTATAATATGTAATAATGCATGATTAAAGCTGTAGCAGGTCTTGATGTGGATATAATAACTGTTTTTAGAATACACAGATACTTGATAACCTTTTTTAGAATATACAGATACAGCCTACTGATATATCCTTTTGCACGACATGCGACTGTCAGACTACCCTCACACCCGCAATCCCGCAGCCCTTTTCCACATCCCGTACGTACCACTTAGCAGCACGCTACTGTTGAGACTTAACGCCACAGTATAAAGCATCTATTCCTAACGCCTCTGCGTGAATGAGAAGGCGAGCAATACAACACGGCGTGTACATACCCCACCCTTCCATACATGCATGCCACACCACACACGAAGGATTGACACAGACATCACACCCCCTCACTACACACGAAGGATTGACACAGATATCACACCACCCCATCGCACCACTACAGATACTTCCGAGACGCTTACGGGATCAAACCTGAGGACTTCTTGCTGTCCTTGTGCACGTCACCTCTGCAGGAACTCAGCAATCCAGGCGCCAGTGGCAGTCTGTTCTATCTGTCGCCAGACGACAACTTCATCATCAAGACAGTCTCTCACAGCGAAACTACGGCTCTAACCAAGATGTTGCCTGGTTACTTTCTTGTACGTGAGCTCTGTCATACCGTAGCCATAAAACCCCATGATATATCATCACTTGCCTGTTCCGTGCTATGTTATCACTTGCCTGTTCCCGTTTGGTTCTGTTCACCTTTCCTCTTCCCCTTACAAAGCTGTGGCCAGTTTACTTTCATTTTAGTAAGATGTTGCCTTGTTTCTATCTTGTACGTGAGCTTTGTGATACCGTAACCATAACCCCGTGATATATCATCACTAGCCTGTTCCGTGCTATGTTATCTCTTGCCTGTTCTCGTTTGGTTCGGTTCACCTTTCCTTGTTCCTGATTTGTCGCTACATGTTCTGCCGAGTGCGACGATTGGTGGGTTTTTCATACGATGTGATCCGTATGTTTTTCTTTTGTTACTGTTCTTTTTCTCTGTGAATCACACGGCCAGGAGTGTAGTTCAGATTGCGCCAGTATATTCTCCGAACTTTTGAGCTTGGAGACACAAAGTGAAAAATTGTTGTACTTGTTGGGTATTGGTATTAAAGTAAGGCTAACGTTCTCATAATTGATTGCTACTGTTACTTACCACGAGGCAACTTCTTCCCTACAGAATCTCACACAAAACACGAAAACTCTGCTACCAAAGTTCTTCGGTCTGTTCTGCTATAAGACCGCGTTGGGTAAAAACATTCGATTTGTAATCATGAATAACATCCTGCCGACCAATCTCAGCATGGACGAGAAGTTCGATCTGAAGGGGTCAACGTACAAACGACAGGTAGGTAGTGTCGTACAAAACATTGGTGGTGAATGTCGTACAAACGACAGATAGGTAGTGTTGTACAAAACATTGGTGGTTAGTGTCGTACAAACGACAGGTAGGTAGTGTCGTACAAAACATTGGTGGTTAGTTTCGTACAAACGACAGGTAGGTAGTGTCGTACAAAACATTGGTGGTTAGTTTCGTACACAACATTGGTGATGAGTGTCGTACAAACGACAGGTAATCAATGTCTTGGTACATCAACTCATAAACATCCTGCGGCATAGCACGTTAACACACGACAGGTATAGTTCCGCCCCAGATTGCTCACCTAGTTATCTCTCCTAAAAATACGTTTGATACGTCAACTGAAACGCAATGCCTTGTGTATTGAAGATCCCTGCGCAGTGTGTAGTGCGTAGTGCGATCGAATTTAACCTAAACCCAGTCCATCAGACAGACAGAAGGAAGCGATATCCATTACCTAATCCATGCGGATCATCTGTGTATGCTCGTACGAGACTGTGGTGGTGAACGGTAAACAGTAGTTTGCTGGCGCTTAATACGTTAGCCTCACTACATACACACCCCACGTTAGTGCCCATTCTGACCACCCATAATTTGCGCATACTACACCGCAGGCATCGCAAAAGGAAGAGCAGAAGAAGTCTCCCACACTCAAGGACTTGAACATCAGGAAAACGTACAACGGAGGGATATACGTTGAACAGCGCGCGTACGATGCCATCCTGCGCACACTAAGAAGGGACTGCCGAGTCATGCAGAGCTTTGGCATCATGGACTATAGTTTATTATTAGGTGTGGGTCATGGACTATAGTTTATTGTTTCATGGACTACATTCTATCATCAGGTGTGGATCATGGACTATAGTTTATTATTAGGTGTGATCATGGACTATAGTTTATTATTAGGTGTGATCATGGACTATAGTTTATTGTTAGGTGTGAATCATGGACTATAGTTTACTGTTAGGTGTGGATCATGGACTATAGTTTATTATTTGGTGTGGATCATAGGCTATAATTCATTGTTAGGTGTGGACCATGGACTATAGTTTATTATTAGGTGTGGATACTGTACCACAATTTATTGCTAGGTGTAGATAGTGTATTTGTCGACGTATTTGGTTATCATCGTATTATGATTCTGGGTGTGTGTACCGCCACTGTCGCTGAGTGTGTAGGCTACTAGTTCCTTCTAGGTGCGTGTACTTAAATTTTGATTGGGAATACTGCACCAGGCACGGATGGAAAGAATCCGAGTATGTATGTATTTAAAACTTCTGTGCGTAGAGAAGCTTATGACAGATCAAATATAAGAATTAGTTATTATACATCTAGGGGTAGGGTGTAACTTGTACTACTATTGTCAGCAGTAGCACTGATATGGCCATAGAGATGTACTTAGATCCACTCCCAGTCAAGTATGCCTAAAACACAGCACCTGTCTGACCATAGTATAGTCTTGGGTTATTGGTTCACATCGCAAGTACAGAGGTCCTTAAGTACCCATCGGGCAATTACCTCAACAGGGGTACCTTGAGTTGTGTAGGGAATGATGTACATCTGCACTGTGTATATCCCATAGGTGTTCATTGGCTGTGCATGTGTAGGGGACAACTGCAAGTGCGTTGTTGTGGGTATTGTTCGGTACTGAGTACACTTTCTGCGGTATAGCTGCTTACGCCAGTTACGCCCAGTCAGTCATACAGACTGGTGAAGCTAAGCTTGGGAGACTGTGTTACCCGAAACACCAGTGGAGCTTCTATCACTCGCAACAGAGACTATCGCACTCATGGTAGTGATTCCTACATACATACCTACACATACTACCAACACACGCCTACACACTACCCGCACACCCACAAACGCACGCACACGTAGACTCTTACACTCATTGTAGTGATTCCCATCCCTCCCACATACACCTGCTACCAACCCACCCACAATATCACGCACACATCCAACAACAGGCGTGCATCGCTTGACAGAGAAGTCGTTTCGAGAGCTGAGCGGCAATAAGAAGGACAGCACCAAAGCCGGAACCGTGTACTCGTTTGCGTCGGTGATGAGTGTGCTTTGTCTGACCGAAGACGACTACCTGGCCAAGGACTCTGATATGTCGGATTCATTCAAGTATGTCGTATTCTGGTGTCGTATTTATCGGACTCAAGTAAGTCGTATTCTGGGGTCGTATTTATCGGACTCAAAGTAATTCGTAATCTGGTGTCGTATTTGTCGGACTAATCCAACGGTACGCTTACTGGTGCTGGTATTGACTGCGGGTACGGTGCAGCGCTAGGTATGTGTAGGGACGTGAACGAAAAGCCAGGTGATGCCCGATTGAGAGTCATTGCGTTTACAAGTTTGGTACCTAAATCGTATACTCGAACCATGAGCGTAGTTACTTGGAGCGTGGGTGGTTGATGTTGCGTTTACGTATACGTATATCTATTGTCAGATGGTGGTCATGAGGTGATGAGACGGGGTCATGTAGTATAAATGTACATCCCTGAGTCACCCCACTCCCTCTAACGAGGAGACCTGAGTGAGACTCACCAGGCACTCTCAGCAGACCTTGCGCCACAGCTACCTGCTATGTTATGGCCATGATATGCTATGCTATGCTATACTATGCTTGATGTTTTTATCAGCACCATCTCTTAGGTAAAGAAGTATAAGCTATGTTCTTTGTATCTCAAAGTGTTATAGAGGGCTGTTGTCCGTCTCTTGAGCTCTAGTGCGTTTCATTCTCCATTTTTAGGTTAGTGCCATGCAGGCCTACGTCTTACGTTGTAGCGCACACATTCATTGACCTCCCTTAGCTGCATCCGTCTATGCCTCTCACCGATTCGGCATGGACGGTTTGGTTTGATACGACCACTTGTCGTCCCGTGCCCCATACCTGCCTTTTGTTATACCCTGCTTATAGTGTCTATCCTTACCAGTCATATGTAACTACGCATATATATATATATATATATATATATATATATAATATATGTATCCTATCTTTTGTTATACCCTTTTATAGTGTCTATCCTTGCCAGTCATATGTAATTACGCATATATATATATATATATATATAATATATGTATCCTATCTTTTGTTATACCCTTATAGTGTCTATCCTTGCCAGTCATATGTAACTACGCATATATATATATATATATATATATATATATATATATATATATATATATATATATGTATCCTATCTTTTGTTATACCCTTATAGTGTCTATCCTTGCCAGTCATATGTAACTACGCATATATACATATATATATTCTATCTTTTATTATACCCTGCTTATAGTGTCTATCCTTGCCAGCCATATGTAACTGCGCATATATATATGTATATATAAACTTCTCACCTGTGTCCTAAATCCCCGGTGTCTTAAGACGTCCTGTTCTTTCTCAATTCACTTTGGACCACTGGTCTTCTCACGTGTTCGTTTGCCCTACACCCCATGGCGCAGTGGCGGAGTGCTTGGGTTTATAAACAATGATCAGCCGGTGCTGCTGTTTCTGGGAGTGATTGATATCCTGCAGACGTACAGGATACGAAAGAAACTGGAACACATTGTCAAGGCCAGCTACGCCGATGGGGTATGTATGTGTAGTACCCTCAACACAGCAGAGCATGTCAATGCAGCATCTCACACACACTCTCTCCTCCACTGAGGCCATGTGTATAGTAACTATTGTTATGGACAAGTGAGTCCTATTGTTATGGACAAGTGAGTTTTATTGTTATGGACAAGTGAGACCTATTGTTATGCACAAGTGAGTCCTATTGTTATGTACAAGTGAGTCTTATTGTGAGTTCTATTGTTATTTACAAGTGAGTCCTATTGTTATGCACAAGTGAGTCCTATTGTTATGTACAAGTGAGTCCTATTATTATGCACAAGTGAATCCCAGTGGTTATTTACGACGAAGCATGTAGCGTCGTGCACCAACGACCCATCACAACACTCGCCTACATATACCACAGATCTTTACGCCAATCTCTATGTGTGTCATTGGTAATGGTGTATGACATTGGTGATAGTAGATATCACACATTCTATTTTTGTAGCATAGCTGCGTACGGGTACTTGTGCTACACGGTCGTGTCCTTACTACACAACACCTCTACCCGCCTGATGACTGCAGCTACAAGCACTATGCCGCGCTTCCCTGATTTCTTATACATAACACTTGCAACACGCCTATCAGGGCTATTTGTGCATCATCTCATTCTTCAAGTACTTTAATACCACTTCATTTCATCCAATATTATGCCTATCATAGTACCACTTCATATCATTATATATGCCTATTATAATACCATTTCATATCATCATTCAAGTACTTTCATACCACTTCATATCAATTTATATGCCTATCATGTTACCACTTCATATCATCTATATGCCTATCATATTACCATTTCATATCATCATTCAAGTACTTTCATACCACTTCATATCATCCTATATGCCTATCATAATACCATTTCATATCATCATCCTTCGTACTCTAATAACGCTTCATATCATCCCATCCTCGACAGAAAACGATATCCGTGTGCGAGCCAAAGTTCTACGCTTCGCGGTTTCAGGACTTCTTGAAGATGGAAGTGTTTACACCAATCAGCGCGGACGTAGCCAGCAGTCTCTTGACCGGGGCAAGGCAGAAGTGGCGCCTCACCCCAAATAAGGCAAGCCCTGACGTCATAGACGAGGCCGAAGGAGAGCACAGTCTGGGGCAAACGTCCGACGGAGGGAGTACCGAACCTCTGCACGGACCAGCGGAACACATAGACACCGAACGGATCCACACCAGGCATGTAGAGCGGAATAGTACAGGCTTTCACCACGCCACCCCCAGATCAGTATCACCCGGGCATGGGGCAAAAGCGGTCCACGTGGATGTGGGAGAGGCGCATAGGCCTACGCATACGCAGAGTGGGATGGTGCGAGAGGGCGAGAGGCCGGCAGAGATAGCGGCACTCGCCACGGTGCCTTAGTAATAGTAATAAAACACAATAAGCGGAGACAGTGTGTTGGGGAAGTACTGGATATCACGATCACACTCGAGTAGAGTTAGTGTCTTCTGAGACAGCCTTAAATATTCAAAGTGTTTGTTAAGTGTTACATATAGTACTACGAGATGCTCTCGTGACATGGGTGCACCGAATTAAATAGACACACGGGTATAACTTGTGAGCCATACAAGCTGCAGTACCATTTTACAGTATCTGTTCTCTGTTCCGTCTTGTGTGGTATCTTTGCTATGGCCTTTATCGAGAGCTCAATTCCTAACTTCTAACGTAATGAAGCCAGTCATCTACAGGAAAAAGGCGAGTCATATACATGTGGAAGACCGGTCATGTGCGGATAGGAGGCGAGAATTACTCAATATATACTAGTTGGTTAATAGTGTCACGTCGATCGCGCGAATTCAAATCGCCATACAACACGTCCAAACCTAAGGAGTGTTAAACTACCCCATTCTATCCTCCATCCAAGAGGGATGCTAAACTACCCCATTATAACCTCCACCCAAGAGGGATGCTAAACTATCCCATTATAACCTCCACCCAAGAGGGATGCTAAACTGCCCCATGATAACCTCCACCCAAGAGGATTTCTAAACTACCACATTATAACCTCCACCCAAAAGGAATGCTAAACTACCCCATTATAACCTCCACCCAAGGGGAACGCCTAACTAACCCCTGATAACCTCCACCCAACACCCTTGTCTTGTCATTCCCGTTTACTTAAGTAAATAGCCTCGCGCTACTCTTGCCCGTCCCCTTCCTCCGTCCCCTTGGGTTGGTCGACTGTCTGCGTCTGCGTCTGCGCCTGTGCCTCTTTCAGCGCCGCCTGCTTCTTCTTCCACATGTGTGCCATTTGCAGCAGCTTGAGATTGCTTGTTCCGTCGCTCTTATCTGGGAATATGTAGTCGAAGTACTCCTCATATCCAGCACTGGGCCCTACCTCCTCGTCCACCAATCGGCGCTTCTTAACCTTCTTGGGCATTTTCTTACCCACACTGTCCACCCAGTCTGCCGAGCCTTTGCTGCGCTCAAACTTCAACCAGGTCTCCAGCACAAGCACAC
>LUCW03000542.1:57500-79622 GCA_001586965.3 Sphaeroforma sirkka
CAATGTAGCCTGTGAATGGTGGTGTTAGAGGGTTTAATGGAGTGTCTTTAGGACAATTGAAGTCTCGTGTAATGATAATTTTAGCTTTGAATATCTTATTCTTCGGACAATTGAAGTCTCATTTAATGACAATTTTAGCTTTAAATATCTTATTTTTCGCACAATTTAAGTCTCGTGCAATGGTAATTTGAGCTTTAAATATCCTATTTTTCGAACAATTTAAGTCTCGTGTAATGTTAACTTTACCTTTGAACAGCTTATCCTTCGGACACCTGCCAATGGCCTGGCCCAGAATCTTTCGGGCCTGGGTCAGATTCTTCTGCCTGATCTCAAACCGTGCAAAGTGCAGCCAGATGCTCGCAAATGTGAACACCTAATGGAGGATGTATTGAGTGAGGTAGTAGTGGTTTAGACCTTGCAGATGTACTCGGGGTATTTGTACTAGTATTGCAGGGAATTTACATTAGTATTGCAGGGTATTTACACTAGTATTACAGGGTATTTACTTCAATATTGCAATCACAAGTAGCACGTGGTTCAGTGGTAGACAGCCGACAGACTGTCAGAAAACTGACAACTCATCACCCACCCACAAAAATATTGTCATAACCTAATAGTCGCGTGTGTATATGCATTGCATATGTAATGCCCGACGGGGTCCCACTGACATACCTTGTGTGGGATGATTCCCAGGCAGGCCCTGTACACCTCTCTGGCGCGTTCGTGGTCTTCTACATCCAGCTCTTCATAGACGGCGTAGTTGAGCCACAGGTAGATGTAGCGCTTCCACAGCCGTTTCTCCTGTCGTGGTGAGGGTTTGGTTTTCACATGATCGGTTCAGCAGACATGACTACGTCGTGTATACACAATAGCAGGCAATAGCAAGCAATATCAAGCCTTGATTCCGAGCTCAAGTGCGGTATTGTGTCGTTGAGCGTGGGTGGTAAGCTGCGCCTCGGAAGGGTGTTCGTTCGACTCACACGCAGTAGACACGCCACGTGTACACCGCTACACAGGTGTGTGAGACAGGTTACAGCAACCGATTCCTTACACTAAATCCCATACGGTGTGAAGCCTACTACGACACATAAATGCGGCCCATGCACATGCTAGCTAGCTTTGCTGTACCGAACATATATACTACGGATGGGGCATGCTAGCTGTACCGAACATTTTACGGTTGGGGCATGCTGGCCATGGTATGGACAAGAGGGCGATGTGTGATCCTGGGGGTCTACACAGTTGCTCCGTGGTCTTACACAAGTCTGCATACCCGAGCGTACAATCTGCGAAAATGCCATGTCAATTTACGACAATGCCATGTCAATTTACGATACCAGTTTAGTGCGCCAATCCTTGTCACCATACCATACCATACCTGGACGGGGGGTATATTGGCAATGGCTCGTTCGTAGGTATCACGAGTTTTCTCCACATCACCGGTAGCCTCTTCCAGCCGTATCAAATCAAACCAAGTGTCGTAATTCGACGGGAATTGCTCGATTTTCTTCTCGTAACCTAACCTTCGCTTACTCATGAGCACGTTCTCCATCTCCGCTCTGTAATCAAGAACCATTGGTAAGTGAACGTGCATAATAGATTAACTAAACTAAACCAGTGAACATACATAATAGAGCAACTAAACAGAGCCGCACAATTTCACTCTGATGAGAAACTTACACGAACTATCGTCAAACACCCAACCCAGGGCCATTGAAAGTCGCTGTTGCTACATAGATGAATCACTTCATCTGCGCACACTTCAATTTCAAAGGCAATAGCACACGGTGTACGTGTGTCACTATCATATCCACACCCACAAACAAACCCCCCACACACACACACGCGCAGACACACACAGACACACACACACACAAGCAGCCCACCCCCCACATACCCCCACAGAGTTAGGCATATACAAGCACCATACCTGTCACCATGCTTCTTCTCAAACTGGTTGTATGCCTTAAACAAGTTCGACGCGATCTCCTTGCCCATCTTCTCCAGACCATATTTGTAGATGGCCCGTGCGCGTTCAAACTCCTTCGACGTCTCCTCAAACTTCGCGAAGGCTATGAAGAGCGTCTCAGACATGTGGTCATCTCCAAAGAACTGCATCGCATTCTCGTAAACTTGACGGCATTTGGCTGGGTGCAGTAGGAAGAGGAGTCGTTGGTTAGAGGTCGGTTGAAATAAAAGATTATATAATCTAATGCTGCTTGCTGTTGTTTTATTCAGAGATAGATACGCGGTTTTGTAGGAGATAGTATCAACACTAGATTAAAGTCAGTCGTTAGGTGTGGCTTGCAGCCACAGAATAGACGTGGGAGGAGAAAAAGCACAACTATTGCAGAGACACAGAGAGAAGGGACAAACGTACGCACACAGGATACACTATACATGTGAAAGCATCTTCTACATATAGTATTATATATATAAATATATATATATATCATTAAGCTACCATCATATGCCTGCATGTGATGTATACATATACATATATATATATATATATATATATATATCATTAAGCTACCATCATATGCCTGCATGTGATGTATGTATATACATATATATATATATATAGATAGATATTTAAATAAGTATATATATATATATATATATATATATATATATATATATATATATATATGTGTGTGTGTGTGTGAGTGTTGGTGTGTGTATGACTAAGAAACTTTGTCCCCCAATACCGCCATCTCCTACGTTCTCAGCGCCATAAGTATCCCGAGTGATATATATATATATATATATATATATATATATATACATATTCTATATATATAGAATATGCATCCTCATGTGAATGTAAACAACGTAATCGCATTCATCCCGGCCTACGGGCGTATAGAAGCGTACATACTAAAACCAATCACAGCTACCTACCAAATTGTCTGTTCTGGGTCTCGAATTTGGCCCATTTGATCCAATTGCTGGGTTCAGGGTGCACCACCACAAAGCGCTCGTAGACCGTGCGAGCCCTATCTACCTCGTCGTATCGCAGTTCCATATTGATGTACGATTGCCAGGCTTGCTCGGAAGGCTCCCATTTCATCCACCTTTCGAATACCTGTAGACAGGCAGAAACCGGGGTGATGTATGTGAGTGTATGTATGTGATGTATGTATGTGAGTGTATGTATGTGAGTGTATGTATGTGAGTGTATGTATGTGATGTATGTGTGTGGGTGTATGTATGTCAGAATAGACAGAGATGTATATTCGTACAGCTGAAAGTGATGATAAACAGCGTGTGGCATATTGCAGTGATAGTATGTACAGAGTTACAATGGTAGCATACCATCACCCGCCTGTACATCCCCCCAGGAATCACAGAGGTCACGTGCGTGTTTAAGTATGTATGTCTCAACTTGTATAATCCGGAACACCCCATCTATCCGGGTCCTCATACCTAGTTAATATGGATTGTACACATTACGAACTAGACCCCCCCCCCAAATGGGTTGGTTCGGCACGAAGGATCCTGCCTTTTTGGCATGCAGTAGAGAACGCAGTGCACAGAAGTTGCTGCGACTTGTTGTGTGGAAACAAACGGCTTGTCCCTGAGCATACGGAAGGTGACAACACGTAGAAAGGGATGACGGAATATCTACTACACATATTTACTACTACGGTATGCATGGGCACAGAATAACAAATACACATGCATGTATGCATGGGCACAGAATAACGGCTACACACGCATGTATGCATGGGCACAGAATAACGACTACACACGCATGTATGCATGGGCACAGAATAACGGCTACACACGCATATATGCATGGGCACGACTAAAGATACCTCAAGTGCATGGACGTAGCTCTACGCAAACACGATGTGAGATATACGGACGCAGAAGTGCGTGTAGATACGCAGGCAAGACAGAGCATGCCTGCACCTTCACACATACAAACAGATGCAAAAATGTATTCCTTTGCACCTTTACACAGGACAAACAAGTGCAGACATGTATTCCCTTGCACCTTCACACAGTACAAACAAGTGCAGAAATGTATTCCCTTGCACCTTCACATAGTACAAACAAGTGCAGATATGTATTCCTTTGCACCTTCACACAGTACAAACAGGTGCAGATTTGTATTTCCTTGCACCTCCACACGGTATAAACAGGTGCCGATATGTATTTCCTTGCACCTTCACACTGTACCACACACTCACAGTGGTCCCAACATAACAATGCGATGGAATCGCAAACGCTTACAAACCAGCGGCTACGACGCCGAGTTTAAGCTAATGTGTGCGCTAGCTTCTCATACCACTGACTGGGCCAGCCACGACCATTCGGGCAAAGGTTAACGATCCCGTTAGGGGCATAAACAAACGGGTTGTCCCATTTTATTGTTCATCACTGTAGACAACAGCGAATAACCACGAGCGCTGGTAGAGACGACCACACATGAGCCGTACGGGAGACTGATAGTCTGCACGTGTATATGCCCTTCTGGCTGCACCCAGAAAGGGTATCGTAGTATATCTGACCTAGCAATATCTCCGCAAACATCAACCGCACATACACACACACACACACGGGCACGCACGCACGCACGCACACACACACACACCTGTCTGCATGCCGCTATATTGCCCAGCATCTCTTCCATGTACGCGTATTTGTACCAGAACTGATCCGCCCGGGGCAAAATTGTAACGGCCCTGTCCCAAACATTCCGGGCGTGGTTCACGGCTCGATGTCTCATTTCCATCTCCGCATATTTCATCCACAGACCAATATTGCGATGGTCATTGTCTATGGCACGCTCAAACACGGAACGTGCGCGTGCGAACTCCTGCTGAGACTCTTCGAATTTGGCATATTTGATCCAGTGACCAATGACCTGAGTGGTGAAGGGATTGGGTGATGTGAGGGTGAATGATGATTATATTGAAGTAAGCAGAGTCAACATCAAAGATACATGGTCGCATTTATTATTGTACAAGATAAGATGGATGTACATACCATTGGCAATATTATAGATTCAAAAACAAAGACATATTATTTACCACATTATTTAACAAGTTAGCTGAATGAAATAAATACACATACATATATATATATATATATATATATATATATATATATATATATATATATATATATATGTATGTGTACATATGTGTGTGTATATATATATATATATATATATATATATATATATATATATATATATATATATATATATATATATATATATATATATGTATATATATATATTGGCATATATTATTATATGATATTATATATATGTTATATGGCTAATATATATATATACATTATTATATAATATATAATGGCCACATATTACACATACAGCTACAAACACATATACAATACATTATGTTATGTATGTGTTATTGTTTGCAGTGATATTTATGCGTACATGTATGCACACATATCAATACAGAATGTATGACAATCATTACAAATATCATACATATTATTGCTATTAATAGCACACATATAACATATTATGGCATAATAATAACACACACACACATATATGCGCATACATATGCATAATATGTATGTATAATGATATTATTATATTATATATACATAATAACATACAGCATTGTAATATAATTATAATGTAATAATAGCCATTATACATATTATTAACATTATTATTATATGTACATGTATTATCATTATTAGCATGTTATATAAAACACAAACACATACATGTATGTAATACACCAACCAATAGCTATATTATTGTATAATATTATATTATTATTATTACATTATTATTATTATTATTATTATATATTAATATTATTATTGCAATACGTATAATGCATACATGCATAACATATTATATATTATATAACAATATATATTATTGCATTGTTACATAACAATAACACATTATGTATTAACATGTTATAATAATATTATTATTATTACATACACACATTATTATGTAATGCATATGCATTACATAGATATACACACTATTACATTATATCAATCATATCAATTCATTACATATTAATACATTCATATATATCAACATCCCATCCTCAAACATACGCATACATACGTGCGTGTGCAACGCGCACATTATTATTACATATGTACATATATTACACCAACACATACAATGTTGTACATACACATGTGCGCGTGCGTCTGGTGCGCGCAAACGTACGTACGCATTACAGATTATCAATATTATTATCTGTACATTATTATATATATGTATTAATAATTATTATATATTATTATTATTAATTACATGCATAATACATAACCAATACATTAATAATTATTATTGCATATGCTATATACATACACATATATATTACTACGCATGCGTGCGTGCGTGTGCATCCGGTGCGTGTGTAAATTATGCGTATGCATATTATTATTAATATTATTATTGCCATTATTATTATTATGCGCAATATATACACAATACAAACATACGTGCATGTACGCATGTACAATTGATACGCATATCATATCCATATCCACATACATTATATGTCATGTATTATATATTATCCATATTATTCCATATATCCATATTATGTATGTATGTACATACATGCATATGCGCATTATATTATATTACAAATAATATTATGCATATATATATATAATAACATATACATATTATATGTATATATTGACAATATATGCATGCATGCATGTTGTATGCATGCACACACATACATATATATACATATATATTATTACATATTATAATATAAATATATATACATAATATGTGTAACCAATGTATAATATATATAATAATATAATAATATATATTATATATACAATATATATATATATATATATATATATATATATATATATATATGTAGTATGCATGCATAAACAAAATAACAACATATATATATAGGTATAATGTATAAATATATATATATTTATATATATATATATATATAGTATAGTTAATAGAGATTGATATATATATATATATATATATATATATATATATATATATATATATATATATATATATACTACATCACCTCCACATAGTATATCTCCCTACCTGTCGATTCCTTCTTAGATGGTCCTCAAACTCCTTGCGCTTAGCCAATTTAAACTGTGCCAGTTCATCTGGGTCTGTGATCTTCTGCCTAGGTTTATGTGGTTCTTCGATTATGCGCTCCTTTGCTTCTCTAAGAATTTGTTCGGCAGTGATTTGCTGTTTGGCGGGTGCTTTGTTTTTGACCTTGGCGGCCCGGGGCACGTTCATACCCGACATGTTGGTTGTGTGTAGGGTGTATGTGATACTAACTGTATTGGTCACTTGCGAGCTAATGTGTGCATGTATGTATAAGTATATATAATGTATGTATGTATTGATATATATAATGTATGTATATATATATATATATATCTCTCTCTTTCTCTTTCTACCAGCATATATTTTCCTCTACTATAACTGCATATGTATACTTGCTACTCGTATTGATACGCAGTTGCGCTCCGTGACCTTGGAAGCAACTGTAAGCACCGGTAGAAGTGTCTGAATTATAAATACCTCAACGTGTAGTATTTTAATACTGCGCATGAGAGTATATGACGATTTTGGCGGCTTTCTATACTGCTTTCAATTACGACAGCATGTACGGAATATGTATTAAACTACATTCCCTGGTCTGTGTCGGAAACTTTCAGTTATATTCAAAGGCGCATCCATAGTGCGAACACCAAGAATATACGACATATTTATATATCGTTTACCAGAAAAGATTCATCAATTTTCCAGCTTATTTTTCCGTATGTAGCAGAAAAAGCATCTCTGATAACATAACTCGGATTGCTATTTACGTAATATTTGATATTATTTACAATAGGGCCTTGGTATAGCCTTCTAAATGTTCGATTATAAATAGAAGGGTGTGGATGACAGTGCCTCTTTCAGAATGAATATATGAATGCTATGTATATACAATGATATCTATCCATGGATTTTACACAACTACGAGCAATGTACAAGTGTAGCCCCATCACTATAAGTGGTTATCGATAAGAGCTTTCCGATAAATGGTACATACTGCAATATTTCCTGTCAGAGTATCAACCTGTAGGGTATATCAATAACAGCACATCTCACACTATAATGTCCAGTACAACTTTCGAGGGAGGCCAGAATGCCTCCTTTATAGGCCTGGAAATACAGGTGGAAGACCAACTACAATGTCCGACATGTGAACGACTGAGTATAAATCCCCGACAACTGCCGTGTAGACATACGTTCTGTACACAATGTCTAAAGCAATCTTTGGTGTGTAAATTATTACAAATTTAGTCGAAGGCGTGTGGGCAGTAACTGCTTGTATACTATATTTGTGCGGGTATACTACGAACACACATACATCCATCCATCCATCCATCCACACACATACACACAAATAAGTGTATTTGTGTGTGTGTGTATTTGTGTGTGTGTGTCTCTGCGTATATATATATGTATATATATATATATATATATATATATGTGTGTGTGTGTGCATGTATATATATATATATATATATATATATATATATATATATATATATATATATATATATATATATATATATATACATATATATAAATAATATATATATATGTATGTATGAATGAACGAATGTATGTATGTATATTCTCATGTATATATGTATGTATGTATATATATGAGGTATGTATGCGTGATATGTATATACACATACGTTTGTACATTATTATATATATATATACATATATATATATATATATATATATATATATATATATATATATATATATATATATATATATATATATATATATATATATATATATATATATATACATATATATATGTGATGTGTGTGTGTGTGTGTGTGTGTGTATATATATATATACATATATATGTATGTCTATACACATATATATATATATATACGCAGATCTTGCAGATAAACATATATATATATATATATATATATACTTCTTATACGTATCCATATTTGGCCCAACGGCTTGGAAAGCGCATTTTGAAGAAAACTTAATTTATCATTTCACCGTATCTTAGATACTCGTAGTCATACTTGAGTTTCATTTTCCGAACGGCTATGCTCTTATTATTCAAATAATTCCACCGGGTGATGTCACAGATATGTCAGAATGCAGCGGGTGAGGAGATATCGCCAGACAAACTGAAGGAACAAATATCACAAGCAGCCAACGGGGATATATATACACCACATACGTCTACTACTGAGCATCTGGAGGCAACCCAACCCACCGATGGTGAAGCCAAAGTTGATGTACAGACGGCTGTGATAGACGAGAGCAGCGCAGTGACCGAGAAGGAAGTCACTCCCGAGCCTGCCAGTACAGACACCAACGAAGCGCACACAACCGATGTTATTGAGGACCATTCGAATCTGGAGGTAGACGCCCATTCTCAAGGGAATAGCAAGCCGGACCAAGACATACCTTCGAGCACACAGACACACACAGACACCGCCACATACACATACATCATAGTATGTCCTCTCTGCGGTGCTCGTGCCGACGTTCCGGATGGTGACGTGAGAAGTCTTCCCATCGATACACTCATCCAGGCATCGCTGGGGGAAGCTACGACTCCCAGATGGAGTAGTCAGAGCAGTTCTCTGGAAGGGGGCCAATCAGATGGCAGCAATACACCCAGGCAGCGAGCGCTGTCCGATGCAACAGCCAATGAAAACCAAGACACGGATATAGTACTTAGCATGAGCAAGGTGCAGCTCTCGCCGCCTCCCACACCACACCAGAAGCAGCTACTCTGTGCGAGCCATTCCAAAGAGAAACGGGATTACTGTAGCACTTGTGCTGTCATGGTTTGTACCACGTGCGTAGCTGAGTTGCACAGCACCGGAGACCATGCTGTGAGCGCCGCCAGTGCAGGTATGAACACACAGCCACCTAGTAGTAGACGTGGGTTGTAGGGTTTGGCTCTGGCTATCTGATGTATCACACTGCCCTTTAGTAGTCGACTTAGGTTGTAGGGTTTGGCTCTAGCTATCTGATGTTTCACACGGCCACCTAGTAGTAGACGTGGGTTGTAGGGTTTGGCTCTAGCTATCTGATGTTTCACACGGCCACCTAGTAGTAGACGTGGGTTGTAGGGTTTGGCTCTAGCTATCTGATGTTTCACACTGCCCTCTAGTAGTCGACTGAGGTTGTAGGGTTTGACGTTTCACTCTCTGCAATGCATGTTTCGAAGACTCGACCATGAACAGATCTGCACCGTAGAGTATCGACGATCTGAGGGGATTTAGTTTGGTGGATCCCACTGCTATCTAGTAGGTGCTATTAAGTGTTGTGATGGCTTGAGCTGCTATCTAGTAGGTGTTATCAAGTGTTGTGATGGCTTGAGCTGCTATCTAGTTGGTGTTATCAAGTGTTAGTGATGGCTTGAGAAGTACTCATGGTGTGCTTGGCTGATTAGCAGAGGATAGGGTACGCCCCAACCGCAGAGGGGACAGGTAGGTAACACACAACACATTCGTTTGTTATACACCAATTCTTGAGCCTTGACGGTGCGTATGATGTGCTGTGCGACCGTATTGATATTTGTACGAGAGATCCATTGGAGACTCCGCTGGCAGATGCAGCCATTTCTCAGAAGCATGCACAAAAGCGCTATCACACGCATATATTTATATAATTGTAACTCCCGAACTTTCAGGATTCACACACCCTCAATCCTATAACCCAAAAACCCAACATTCTTAGCCACTAACTCCCCAAACCCAACAGTTTTAAACCCATAAAACCCCAAAACCCCAACATTCGTAAACCCCTGTAGTGGACAAGATGCACCGGCTGGCCCTGGAGAAGATGATTGAGGTCACGACCATCAATGCCACGCCAAGTGACGATGCAATGATGGGTGCGCAACAGATCATGGTCCATGTGGAGGTGAGTGTATATAAGCAGTTATGGTCCATGTGGAGGTGAGTGTATATAGGCAGTTATGGTCTATGTGGAGGTGAGTGTATATATCCGTACATAGCAGTCATGGTCTATGTGGAGGTGAGTGTATATATCCGTATTTGGAAGTCATGGTCTATGTGAAGGTGAGTGTATATATCCGTACATAGCAGTTATGGTCTATGTGGAGGTGAGTGTATATAAGCAGATATGGTCTATGTGGAGGTGAGTGTATATAAGCAGATATGGTCTATGTGGAGGTGAGTGCATATAAGCAGTTATAGTCATATGTGGAGGTGAGTGGATATATCCGTACATAGCAGTTATGTTCTATGTGGAGGTGAGTGTATATAAGCAGATATGGTCTATGTGGAGGTGAGTGTATATAAGCAGTTATGGTCTATGTGGAGGTGAGTGTATATAAGCAGTTATGGTCTATTTGGAGGTGAGTGTATATATCCGTACATAGCAGTTATGGTCTATGTGGAAATGAGTGTATATATCCGTAAATAGCAGTTGTGGTCTATGTGGAGGTGAGTGTTTACATCCGTACATAACAGTTATGGTCTATGTGGAGATGAGTGTGTATATCCGTACATAGCAATTATGGTCTATGTGGAGGTGAGTGTATATATCCGTACATAGTAGTTATAGTCTATGTGGAGGTGAGTGTATATATCAGTACATACTGCATTCAAGTGCGTGAGTTGTTGTTTAGTAAGATTGCAGGTGCAGTATAAATAGGCGAACTCAAGTGTCCGTATGCACGCCTAGGGTTTATGGTGTGTTCATATGATAATGTCGAGCGTTTAACTACTGCTCATGTATCTCAACGTTACATCCATACTCATTTCCGTGTCTTCACACAACGGTCGACACATTACCTGAAGATGCAAGCAGCCGACTCCTTTATTTATGTTTTCTTTCAAAAACCTTAGTCACACACCAAAAACCTTAGTCACACACTAACGTATTACAATCTGACCACATCTATCACCACAGCGATCGACCGAGCAACTGAAGCGACAGGCAGACGACATCTTCGATCGCCTAATAGTAGCCCCTACGAGAGGAAGCGCGAGTTCTCTGACAACCTGGACTTAGACAGAGACGGTAGACTGGAAATACTCAAGTAGGGGACCGTAGCTGCCCTGTCGTTTATTAGTTGTTTTCTTTTTGTCGCAAATTATATTGTGGTACTTCTGAAACGGAAAGAGCGGTTGTGAAGGCACGGGAAGTACATTTAGACTGCAGAATGGGCATGACGCGTAACTTACTATGTTGTCTACTGCACCGGACAAGTTGTCTGCTTGTACTGCAGTAAGAGGGGACGATTGAAATCCTTGAATCTATGCTTCGCAATTAGCGATGTCGTGATATGAAGGAGTTGTTTAATGATGAGCACGTGAATACATCTCATGACATATATTTGAAAGCAAGTGAAACCAGTCACCATGTATAATGTATTCTCCAAGGCGCGTTCGGGAGGTTGTATGTGTTATTTCTTGTCCAATATCGCGACGGGATAGTAAGGCTGGTATCAAGTACCATTCACACTCATGTATTATATTCCAATCCTTCTCAATATATATATATATATATATATATATATATATATGTATGTATGTATGTATGTATGTATGTATGTATGTATGTATATGTATATATATATATATATATATATATATATATATATATATATATATATATGTATATGTATATATATAGTGTGTGTGTGTGTGTGTGTATGTTTGTATATATTTATATATGCATGAACATTAGATATTTTATCACTATGTGAACTCAAATATTAAGGTACAGCTTTGTATTGACTTAATTACATGCAGTGCGCAGTATCGGACTGTGTCATCGTTGAAAAGCACAGTGGACAGTAGGCTGCTCATGGCCAACCAGTTGCTGGCGAATCCGTCGGCTGAGATATTTATGGTACATGCACGTATGTGTGTGTGTGTGTGTGGCTTGTTGCAGTTGAATGCATCCGCACAAGCCTGCATTCTAGTGTACATGGCCTTGTTCTTCTGTATGTACAAACGGTTGCTGGCGCGAGTTGTGGGCTGTATATCACACATATTGAATACGTATTCTACCTGTGTGGAGCGCTATACGGGCTAGGTGGTTTCGCGTTCAAACGTGCTGTGTGATGTACTTGGAGAAGCAGACGATTGTGCAGGCGACAGTTCTTTTCGCACAAGCTCAATCGTTTGCACAGGCTATATGTAATTCGTGCACTAGAAATAGCTTGACAGGCAGTCAGTGGGCCCCAAACCGCTCCGCCTTTGGCGATATATACGCGTTGCAGGTATATTAGAGTACTTTGTTGTGTATATGAACTTTGCGAATAGAATCTGATGTGTCGTATTTCTCGGTTTGCCTTCAGTATTCGCCTGAGCTTTTGTTTTGTTTTAGGTGCGATGAATTGGCTTAAATCTGTGGCTTGTACCAGTTATTCGATTTAGGAACATATGCAAAGGATGGGCGGCATTCAAAGTAGTGGCAAGACAAGAAAGTAGATTTGTCTGTTTTGTCGGTTTGGAGTTTTATATACATTTTCCATGCAAGCCAAGGTCATACATATATCTACAAAAAGAACGCATAAATATATATATATATATATGTGTGTGTGTGTGTGTGTGTATATATATATATATATATATATATATATATATATATATATATATATATATATATCCACACGCCAGTAGATCTGAACCCCCCCTAATGTTTCGCAGTCAGTACGCCTATTTACAACGTGTCCTCAGTTGGGAATCCATCGCAGGAGGAGTAAGCAATGCTCGCTCACTCGTCCATGACATCATGCAAATATCTACATACATAAACAATTCCTTTTAACTTCGGCGATAATACAGCTGAAGTCTGACGCATCATGCAAATAACTACATACATAAACAACTCCTTTATCTTCGGCGATAATACCGCTGAAGTCTGACACATGTCAATCATCACACGCCAAATACAGGACGGGAAGGCAAAGATCATGCGCACCCTAACGGAAACAAGCACCGAACTGGGTCGACAGTCCATCCGACCCCCAGACCAAGGCAGTGTGTTCCTGGAGTTCGACACTGTAGGGCTGGCTATGAGCATCTCGCGAGTGGGCAGCATTACGGAGCACCGTGGCTACACCTCTATAGGTGTGTATGAATGTGTAAGCATTTGCATGTGCATGTGCCATTTCACTTCGTCTGCATGCGCATGGGCATGTGCATGGAGATGTAAATGTGTGTTATGTTGCTGTATGCGTTCTTGTAGTTCGACACTGTAGGATTGGCTATGAGCATCTCGCGCGTAGGAAGAATTTCAGAGCACCGTGACTACACCTCCATATGTGTGTATAGAAACATATACATGTGTAGGTGCCATTCAACTTCACCTACATACGCCTGTACATGTGAATATAGAGGTATGTCCCTGGGACTTGGCCCTGAACATCTTACGAGTGGGGAGCCATTCGAAGCACCATGGCTACACATCTACCGGTGCATATCGATTATTCAGAATATATGATCATATATATAAACACGCACACGCGTGGGTGTGTGTGTATATGTGTACGTGTATGTATGTGTGTATGTGTTTGTGTGTGTGTGTGTGTATGTGTATGGGTGTAGGTGTGTGCGTGTGTGTGTGTGTGCATATCAAACAATCCATTTACGCACCGCATGTACGCTGCCACACCCTCTAGGGCGGATGTTGGGTGAAGTGGGGAGTTTTGGATCAGACGTAGACGATATGAGATACCCTCAGGGCATCACATTCGACTGTCGTGGGCGATTGGTAATTTGCGACAGAGATAACAAATGTCTCAAATTGCTAACATTAAACGACAATATAGTGGTACGTGCGGAAAGGCTGGGTCACGGGAGAATGAAGTGTCCGCAGGTGAGTCGAGCAATAGCCCGCGCATTACTGTTTAATTTTCTAGTACTGATAGATGTTCTCTTAAGGTTCCTTGACTGATAGGACGAGAAATATATCTTCTATAGCTGCCACTGCGATCCAATTTGTTCATATTCGAATGTTTATACTCTGTGCTACTGCTTAATTGACTACTGAGGAATGCAATCGTACTATATACTCTCTATTCCTTCAACCCTAAACCCTTAACCCTAAAACGTCATCCACTCGCATCAATCGATATAAATATATACTGACACAGCCCATCTATATGCACTCCCACGCTACTCACTCACACCACCCTATGCCACACGCTTCCAGGCCGTACACGTGGACAACAAAGGAACACTCTACGTCAGCGATAGCCAGCTGCACGTGGTGCAAGTGTACCGCGGGGATATGTTAGTCCGCGAAATAGGGGGCTTGGGCTCAGAAACAGGGCAATTTAATAGGCCTAGCGGGGTGTGTGTGCACCACGACGGGCGGGTATTCGTCGCGGATACCATCAACAAGCGCGTGCAGGTGTTCTCGGGAGAGGGGCGGTATCTGTACAGCATTACGCATGAGAACCACCGCGTGAGTATGTTCAGTCAACGCCTGCAAGGGCCTAAGGTGTGTGGCTGATATTGTGTGTCACGGCGTCTCGTCTGGAGTGTATTTGATTTGGACTGTTGGGTGTTAGTGTTGTCTGTGTGCATTAGTACGCAATAGACACGCCTCTGCCAGCACAGCCTGACGTGACGGTTCCCACTTGCATCTGATATGTGCTGCGTCTGCGTATCATACAGGGATTGATGATATACGAGAACAGATTGTACGTCACCGATGAGCCGACGCGGAAAGTTTGGGTATTCCGCCTGGGTAAGTATATAGCAGTTGAGATAATATATTATTTAAGATATTAAAATATGTAATAGTATATGCAATATGTAATATGTATATGCATATGCATATGCATATGCATATGCATATATTATATATATATATATATATATATATATATATATATTGATATTGATAAATATATTGATTTTGATTTTGATATATAAATATATATATATGTGTGTGTCTGTGTCTGTGTCTGTGTGTCTGTGTGTATGTGTGTGTCTGTGTCTGTGTATATATAGGTATATATACATATGTGTGTGTCTGTGTGTGTGTGTGTGTGTGTGTGTGTGTGTGTGTGTGTCTATCTATGTATCTATGTATGTACAGACATAAATATATTAAGTTGGATGTTTGTTTATGCATATTGATATAAGATTAAGGTGTGTAATTCGGAGACGTTGCCGTGTCTCGGCGCCATAACTATTCCACGGGCATTGTATCAGCTTTCCGTAGTAGTTCGCTTCCCACTTGTTCGCACAACAACCAAAGGCTACTACTTAAAACCCCTTCGAATACTCTCACATATACAAACCCTTTGGCCACACTGCCACGCCCCCTTATCACTCCTACCCACGCACGTATGTATACGTATTACTAATAATATGTTAATGTATGTACACGCATACCACACACATGCGCCTGCTAGCACTGACACGTGCACATTCACTATCGCATGTTGTGTGGAAATTGCACTCACACATACACCCATCTCTTCACGTGCCCATATGCATCAACAGACGGCGAGTTCATGTATAGTTTCGGTGCCTCTGGGCCCGAGAAGGAATTATTGAATACGCCAAAGGGAATAGCGCTGCTGTCCGGAAATAGCGTAGTAGCAGTTGTGGACTCAGGGTATGTGTTATGCATGTGTGTAGTATATACATGTTTTGTGCATGTGTGTTGTATGTGCATATGCTGTGCATGTGTGTCATGTGTGTATGTTATATGAGAAGTGAGGGTTCTCGGGTGTGGCTGAGTGAAAGCGGCACCTCCTTCGTGGGAGTATTCTGTGGGGAAGGTTACAGTACATTACAAAGAGTTGGGCGATTTGGTGCACGATATAGCGTAGTTTGGCGTGTGTACTTCGAAATTATATGCCGCTCGGGATAGCCTTGGATAAAACAAATCGATTTTATTCAGTCGCGTATTATACTTCCTTATAACAACTTTACCTTTTACTGTCTGGGGATAGTCTGGGATAAAACAAATCGATTTTATTCAGTCGCGTATTTCACTTCTTTATATCAACTTTACGTTTCACTGTCTGGGTATAGCCTTGGATAAAACAAATCGATTTCATTCAGTCGCGTGTTATACTTCTTTATAACAACTTTACCTTTCACTGTCTGGAGAGGCCTTCAATGGCCTTAACAGCCCCCTTAGACAGAGGAGATTGTACATCGTTCCGCTATTGCTGCTGAATATTTGGTTCCAGCTGCTGCTGTATATATAACATGGTCTAGGGTTTATAAGGTCTAGGGTTTTCATATTCTGCACATAGAGAGGTCACGAGTTTACACCGATCTATTGATGTACTCCTGGCATACTAAACAATTGCAATCGTGCAGGAGGCATCGTGTCGCTTTGTATAGTCTGAGAGGAACGTTCCTGGGCACCTTTGGAGGGAGGGTATGTAAAAGTGCTATCAATATGTGCTATTTTTAGAACATGCTCGGCTTGTAAGCTCGTGGTGTGTATCGGTCTGTGCTATCGTACTCAATCAGAGCATCCACGCATACTTATACCTACTGTAGATTGGAACCAACAATTACATCCTTTACGAAAACCCTCACAGAAGAAAAGCTGTACAAAATAGATTTGGTTTGTATATAATACGCACATATATCGCCTATTCACTCAGCTACTTGATCTCAGCTACTGCGTATAACCCTAGCCGTACGAGTGTTCGTATACAATGACTATGGCGTATTCATCGATTCATTCGTTCGTTCCGCATCTACCTACCAGGGGACAGGCGATGGCGAATTCACATTACCCACCAGTATCTCCACTGACCCGTACGGCATGGTTTGGGTTTCGGACACGTCCAATCACAGGATACAATCGTTCTAAACTAACCTGCTGGATACACTCCTAACACAAATAAATAAACAACAGTCTAAATGCTTCAGTGTTGTCCGTTGCTTTGTACGACACTGCCGTTAGTATTTGGTGATACCAGAAATACCATTCACTGATAGGGTTTGACAACAAGTCTGAAAGGGGGGTTAGGGTTTAAGATATCGACGGTATGGCTTGGGGTCCAAGCTTTATATTTATTTTTATTTATCTGACTCTCAGTACTCGGGGTAGAACCCAAACAGCTCTCTGTGTAACTCTCCTACTTCCACTTTGATGTTGTCCACATCTTCAGCGCTCAAGGCACTCGTATAAGTACAGGGGAACGGCCTTCTATCGTAGATATCCATTGTGCTGAAGTCTTCATAACTATCGAGACCCTGCCTGTTACCCAGCCCTCCATAGGTAGGATATATGAAGGTACTTTCGTTCCATGTCAATCGGGGTTTGGGCGTCTTTATGACACTCTTTGGAATTGTCTGGGTATGCAAGTGTGATTTACTGGACCTTCGCACCTTTGTCTTAGCCGTCCCGCTATGGGTGGCATGTGTCACGTGTTCATGTAATAGCGCGTCAGAATACGATGGAGGAGTCAAACACCTGTGAACACCATAGGTCGGCTGACATCCACAAACTCCGTCGCTGCATTCCACATCTATACTATTACCATCCGAAACCCCAATACTTCCACCTGCTTTCTTCGGTGATGTTTTCTCCGAAGCACCTTTACTACCGGAGCTTGTTGCAGCGCGTTTAGTAAGCACGCGCACGACACGTTTGTGAGGGGGTGTGGGGGCTCGCATATGATTTGATGAATCATTTTTATCATTACTATCTATAACTGTTCTATTGTTCAAATACTGTTGATTTTGTGGTCTACCCTTCCCCAGTGATTCCCTTCGTGCAGACACGGTCGAATCCCTGCTTTCAAACGAATCATTGCTTTGAATTGATCTTGCATCATACCCATCTTGTAGAGCCTCACGACTAATGGCACTCCTATCACGCACCCTACCGTGTGTACTAGAAACCCTATTGTTCGGGCCTAATATATCATTCGCATCATGCCTTTGACTTTCAGGCTCGTTCACTATTTGGTTGCTTTTCTTCATAACCTTCACCTTGATTGATTTACGTACTAACCGTGGTGACCCCATGGCGGTCTTCTTTGCCTTATCAATACCTATGGGAGCTGCCGCAGGCTGCGTTCGTACCTTACTCGGTACTGTGCGTGCATGTGATGTCATGTTATTACTACTGTTATGTTGTGGGCGATGAACAACATGCTCCACAGTCGATTCTTTGGGCAATCCATTATAGGTGAAACGTTGTTTAGCAGTCGGTGTACGAGGGGTCGGCGTTAAGCTACCGATGTCTTCATCGCTGAGTGTGCATGCACTCCTAGAATCATATGGGACAAAGTTTATTTGTTGATCACCTACGAAGCCAATTGGTTGAGGCTTCGGTTGTGGCGGACCTTGGTTCAACTGGGTCCGTGTATATTGATGCTTAGGCAACACAACCCGATCAATCTCTCGAACTAAATCTTTCACAAGCCCCATAGTGCCGTTATTCTATATGTGCGGAATAGGCACGATAAAGCAGATATTAATAGCGTATTGTTGCCTGAAAGTTCTCCTACGAACGTACTACAGCCTAGTGGATTCAGACTGTGCGTAAATTCACTACTCTGCACGTTATGGGAACGGCAATAGTAGAACTAAATTGTATATTCACAAAACGCTATATTTTACTCTATATGCATCGAAAGTCATAGACTCAGTCACAGACTCTCAGACTCTCGGCCCCGAACCTCACCGCTGGCGCTCACGGCCTCAACTCAGTCTCAGAGTCTCAGTGACTGTCTCTCATCTCCGGTCTCACACACAGTACTGACTTCTGACAAAAAAGTGAAATCTCTAGATACAGTAATTTTTCCACTCCAGTCTCCGACGTCAGTCTCCCATACTTTTTTTTTTTAAACAAAACACGCACAACAAATGAGGAGAGAGAGACTCAAGAGTCAGGAGTTCAGGACTCCAGGAGAGTGACAAGGGACAACTGACAACTGACAACAAGTCATATATAGACTCACAGTCCGCAAGCCCACACTTCTTGCACACTCTCCCAAACTTACCCGTCCCCGAAGGCAGACCACAGAGTGAGTAGAAACTTGAAAGGGTAGTTTTTTACACGTTCTTTATTCATTTTGTACCGAAGGAGGCAATTAATTTAACTAAAAAGCTCTTCTTTCTATTTTTACCCTCATTATAACTTATGCGTTCTTTTCATATTTTTGATTGGCCAATAGTAGTGGATAAAACCATTTAAACATTCAGATCGTTAAAAGTATAAATTCCGGGCCGAAGAATAACTGGTCATATTCAATCAAAGTACTGGATATACATATTTTCTGGAAAACAATGAGAGTTATTCCCACAATCCTCATTTTAATTTTTATCGTTGTTCTTGCTCCTCATTGCGTTATGGCGGTACGGAATAGAAGCTGAACGTAAACGCATATTTATTCAATTTAAAAAACGTTATAATGGTTGTAATGTGACCAGAAGAGCCTACCTATGTTCTTTTATAGGACTTATCGTATGGTGAAATCGGTACATACTTAAAATTTTAGACCCGAAAGATGCACCTATAAGCATACAAAGTACCGCATATGGAATCAAAGTTCAACTTAAACGAATATCTGTTCGATTTATAAATGCTTCAACGGAAAACGGTTTGAGGTTAGCTGAGTGTAGTCTCAAGTCTCAACTCTTGTATTGCCGACCAGTCGTGAGTACTCGTGACACGAAAGTACGCGGGGTTTCAGTCAGCTAAGATTTATTCGCCTTTTGGTTGGTCCCAAGCTCTACAGTAGTAAAGTGAGCTTGGGAGAGCCAAGCTTCTGTATTTATATCAGCGTTGGATTGGCCAAGACGGATAGCCCGCGCAAATGTCCAACTGTCACGCTGGTGGTTTTTCCAAGGTGTTACTGGTTTAGGGCCTCCGGGTTTTACACTCTCGACTTCTCAAGTCTCGAGTCCCAGTCTCGCTCGAAATAAAAACGGCTATATCTATATGTGATGAAAATTAGGCGGGGATCTCATATCATGGATGGCACTATTCTATGCTAAATTTTATAATTTAAAAACCTATATGCCTAAAAAATTATGACTAACCCGTTATGCCTAAATTTTATGACTAAAACCCCTATGCCTAAAAATAGATTCACATTTCTTTTCAGTAGTAGTCTCTCTCATTAACTCTCTAGTATCTGCTCTCTACTGACACTGACAAGCTATGTACTACTACTCTAGTCTACTACTACTATTACTACTCGAGAGTAAAGTAGAGTATTGTAGAGTAGAGCTAGAGTAGAGAGAGAGGTAGTAAATAGAGAATACGTAGATAGAGAATACGTAGTGCTCAAGCCTTGCGGCCCCTGCCCTCATTACATTTATACTCATACTGATATTATAATATATAATTGTTTTTTTGGTATATTATTTTTTTTTAAAAAAAAATGGAAATCACCAAATCTATAAAAATTTATAAAAATATCAACTGTCAAGAAATAGTTTTAGTATGTAGAACATATTTTTATATATGCATTTTACAAGTCCTTTGGGAGTAGTGAGCGTAGAAGAATATTTTACTCTCAGGCCTCGAGCAGTATAAATCAAAACTGATTGAATAATTTTAGTATATCAAATTACTCTCATTTTTGCGTATATTTCATTTTATTTTCTGAATAATATACTATTTATTTTTTTTAAAACAAAACAAAAACAAAAAACTAATAAATAAAAGTGTACTTTGTTTACTTCGTCAACTCTCTCGGCACAGCTGAACATGAAACTTTAAAACAACCGAGCCAGTGTCCAAAGTCCGAACCGCATCCGGTCAATCCGCAAAGGCAGGGATCGATACTTATGGGCCCTCTCCAGATACACCTCGACCCAGAAAAAGTATCAGGGACCAGGCCCACCAGGGTACGTCATGACGGTTAAGACGTCATACCCATATCGGTGAATCAACAAACACATATTTATGTATTTTAAAAGTATCTGTCTCCCTGAAGGAGTTTATAAAGTATCCTTTGATCTCAGTGTGGAACTGTGGACGTGAATCATAGCGAAAGATAGCACGTGTATGCCTATTTGATTACGAGGTAGTAGACCCATCTTGACGCATTTCCGGCAGTCCATATAAACTTCCATATGAAAGAGGACCACAAAGAATCCTCTCAT
>LUCW03000543.1:5000-78364 GCA_001586965.3 Sphaeroforma sirkka
ATTTCATATTGTTAGCCGCGCTGTTAGGTAAATGATCTGTTGGTGTTACCCAAACTAGTGTTGAGCTTTAAGAATCCCAACTTGATTACAATGGTGGTGCTACCTGTTCGATAGAATACTTATGATGTATCCGATATCGAATTGTGGTCAAAACCAAGTAACACTTAATAAAGAGTGTCAAGTCTGAAATAAGTAAACTCAGTCAGAAGTGCCATTGGGAATCGCGCACCTGCTATATTTATTAATCACGATCCTATGTGAAGCGAGACTTTCTCTACCATCGGGTTATGTGAAAATACCCGTCTCTATGGTTTCGTATGAGTCATCACTTCTATCTTATTAAATTCTCTATTCCACTAATTGGTCCGGTCCTCTGGTCCCGTCCTAAATTCCTCTCTCAGGTCCGGTCCTCAAGTCCGGTCCTAAATCTCCGCCTAGGGTACTTTGTCCAGCGCCTTGTGTGAATGCCAATATTATTTGCATTACCACTGAGCCATGACTTTGCATGATTAGTGTTCTATACATGTCCACACGCGGTGTGTCAGCTAGTGTGTATGTGTTATGTATGTTGCGTTTCTGCTATAATAACTTAATCAAAATAAATGTATTCTGTTTTATAGTATAATAATAATTGTGTGTGTTGCTCTGTTTGATTGAGAATCTACCGAGAGTGTGAGTATATGCAAATATCCTATGTACTCAATAATATATGTAAATATACTATGTACTCAATAATATATGTAAACTTCGATGGAAATTACTAGGTTTCAAACTATATTAAACTAAAATACAATTTAGTCAGTTAGGATTTAGCAGTGGTAGCTTGTGTAAGAATGATCGGGACTGCCTCTTGTTAAGAGCCTAAATATCCTCGATCACACAGGGCGTACCTCTAGCTGTTCTTTATTGAATAATTTTCACTAGAAGTACTAAGTGTTCATGACCACTTGCCTAATTTGTAAATAGACATAATAACGTAAGTCACGTTAATACATTAGCTGATATAAATAAAGTTCCATCTGAAGAAAAGTTATAAAAAAAGAAAAAAAAGACTTATTGATTTTGGAGATTGGCGGGAGGACCAAAATCTATAAGTAGTAGTTCGGAGATTATAAAATTTAGTTTATAATATCCTACATCTACTAATGTCTCAAATAGGTCCAAGTAGATGAGTCATACCAAATACTCAGGCTATTGGAACCATCAAAGTGAATTTAGAACACTTTGGAAATATTGGAAAAAAGAGCTTGTACTAAATTATTTAAAATACAAATAAAAAAACCAATGTATTATCTCAATTGATCTTGATATTTTAGACTGACCGGAGGCCGTATTTCTACAGTCCTCCCACGGTAACACCACCGCACGGTAGTCAACTTTCAACCCATCGTCAAGCCACACCACGTTTTTGTCCAACCCTGATCACCTTCACACTGTTTCGTAAATTGTTTGTGTTATACTCGTCAGTGCATAGCAAAAAAAAAATGTAACTTTTTGCTGTCCCTAGCACAATGATATGCATTGCAATACACACAATTACATAGCGTCTTCTCAGCATAGGAACAATAGCCTTGGCTTCTGGATATCTTATAATCTGTGTCACCTCTCTGACACCTAAAATGGATTTATACTATTGTATTGACGTCGGCACCATGTAAAAAACTGTATGCGTAAAATCTTCGGAGTAAAAATCAAATGCTTGTTGATGAACACTTGTGTCCATAGCAGAATTTTTAGTTGCACTATAACAGTTGCCCGTCATGTGTGTCATACATTGTCTATACTTTATGCTTGCAACTACGTCACCTAGTGCGGTACGTACATCTTTGATCAACAGTGGCCTCTCTACCCAGGCTTGTATGTAGAAATACGGCCTCCGGTCAGTATAAAATATCCAAATCAAATGAGATAACGCATTGGTATTTAAAATTATTTAATACAAGTTCTTTTTCCAATATTTCCAAAGTGTTCAAAATTCACTTTGATGGCTCCAATAGTCTGAGTATTTGGTATGACTTATTTACTTGGACCTATTTGAGACGATAGTAGATGTAGGATATTATAACCTACATTTTATAATCTCTGAACTACTACTTATAGGTTTTGGTCTTACCGCCAATCTCCAACATTCGATGAATCTTTTTCGTTTTTTAGCTTTCCTTCAGATTTAACTTTATTTATATTAGTCAATGTATTAACTTGACTTACGTTCTTATGTCTATCTACAGATTAGACATGTGGTCATGAACACTGAGTACTTCTAGTAAAAATTATTCAACAAAGAAAGCTAGAGATACGTCCTGTGTGATTGAAGATATTGAGGCTCTTACCAAGAGGCAGTCCCGATCATTCTTACAAAAGCTACCACTGCTGAATCCTAACTGACTTAAATTGTTGTATCTCAGTTTATATAACATAGTTTAGAACATAGAAATATCCATCGAAGTTTACATAGCCGTATTGTTAGTATTATTGTAGAAAGCATTCGCACTATAAAAATATTTAAGTATGTCATTGTTTACACCATGAAACATCATGTGATGTCAATATTTCAATCATAATGGGTATTTAAGTGCTTTAATGTGTTGCAACGTTCTCTACTACTATGTGTGTAAAAGAGAACGTAGTAGAATGCTTAGTTTGCTGAGATATACATGTTTGTATATGTGACATATGTTGGCTATTATATGTCTCCGTGAGTTTACGGTCAGGTATATATATATATATATATATATATATATATATATATATATATATATATATATATATATATATATATATATATATATATGCGTGATACATTATGTGCGTGTGTGTGTGTGTGTGCGTGTTATGTGTGTGTGTGTGTGTGTGCGTGTGTGTATTATTATTATTATATTATTATATATATGATATATATATATTATATATATATTATATATATATTATATATATATATATATTATATATATACGTACGCACGTACGTACGTACGCAACGCAATGCGTACGCAACGTACGCAACGCACGCACGTACGCATTATGCATGTATGTATACGCATGTATATATATATATATATAATATATATAATATATATATATATATATATATATTATATATATATTATTATATTATATTATTATGATGACATGATATGATGATGCGCGCGTGCGCGCGCGTGCGTACGCACGCATGTGCAATATGTATGTATGTAATATAATATTATATATATATATTATATATATATATATAATATATATATATATATATATATTTATATATATTATTATATAAACATATATTATTATACAAATATTGTGTGTATTGTGTGTGTGTGTGTGTGCGTGCGTGTGCGTGTATGTATGTATGTATGTATGTATATATATATATATATATATATATATATATATATATTATATATATATATTATTATTACATATGCGCGTGTGTGTGTGTGTGTGTGTGTGTGTTGTGTGTGTGTGTGTGTGTGTGTGTGTGTGTGTGTGTGTGTGTGTGTGTGTGTGTGTGTGTGTGTGTGTGTGTGTGTGTGTGTATAAATTAGTTATGTAATGTTTTGTTACACAATGGATGAAGTTACTACGTAAACGAGAAAGCTTGGGTTTGATTGTTGAAACGACTGCTCGGAATTAATCTGCAGTCGCAACTACATACTGATGAGGTGGCGGCATAATTCTCCTTTGATTCAATACTGGATGGAGTACCAAAGCAGAAGTCTATACTACATTAGACCATTTGATTATCTGAGACTCAACTGTCGATTCCCGCGTTGGGTAAGACCATACAGCATATGAAAGGGGTTTTTAAGCGGAGCGACAACTTAAGGTTGATGACACATGCGCAATACGTTAAGAAGGTTATTTTGCTTTTCGGCTACTAAGCCAAAAATTAGTAAGGAGTATCGTTAGATAAAGCACAGAACATGATATTTAGTGCTGAAGCTGTGTGCATTTCTTAAACTTTTGCATACATAGCATGTATTTTTATTTTTATTATACATCCACACAAGATTTTGCAGGTGTGTGAGTCGGTTGTCATTTGGCACACTCGCCGGCATTTTGAATCTGATAAAAATAGAAGAAAAAATATTTTATTATTGCATCATCGAAAAAATTGCAGCACTGGAAAGTCACTAAGTGTCACATAAAAAAGTCTCTAAATTTACTTTATAAACTTTTTTTGTTTGAAAAGTTTGAGAAAGGAATTGAATATCGTATTTAGCGATTTTAATTGGGCAGTTAAAAAATGTACCCGTAAATCTGTATGTACATTTAGTGATTTATCCATGTAGGCCATGTACATTTAGAGTATTTCCTCGAAATTTTTCGTATAGGGGTTGACTCGTCTTATGGCATTGATACAGTCTGGACGGATACGGACCATACGATTGAGAGGGGTATTCGTGAGAGCCGATTTAGTACAAGGTCTGTCAATACATCATTCAAGTGCAATCCGGGTCTGGTGTAGGTACCTGTATGTAAGGAGGCTGCTGCCCGTTATCAGGAAGATTAGAGCCGGATATGATCAACCAGACGTACACGACAAGTTGCAGAACAAGTTTCTGAAACATGTGCAGAGGCTATGGTGATTAACCATTCAAGGCATGAGCAAGCCAATCGTGGGGTACAGTAACATCCGACGCCGGGAGTCGTTGAACAACAGATGCGGAATCGTTGAACAACGGTTGCGGGATGATGAACACAATTTGGATCAAATGTAAAACATGCTTAAGAACAAACCTATGATAAAAAAATGGTTTCACCCTTTAACGAGTATGACCACAAGATACCCAGGGACTATGGCGGTTGCATCAACGAAAGAAAACATATTTATACCACATATGATGGATGCCGCGTCGGGGTGTTACATTCTTCAGGCAACGCCAACGGTTTGGCCCGTGGAAATTTCTATGGTGACATTTTCGACACTCAAATTCGCAATACCGTTGTTCTCTGTTCCAGCCGAGATTCTTGATCCCAGCGCATCAGCTTCCCGGCGACTTATCTTACGTAGAGGGAAAGCCAAAGACTTACCATAGCCCCCTGTACTCATTCTGTGAACGTACAGCTGCCACCGGCACCGCTTCAGTTGCACCACCAGGGCCATCCACTGTGACGAAAACTCAGACTGAATGACAGTACGACAAAGTTGCTGACCCCAAGTTCGAATCTCGCTCAGGAATTTAAAAAATAAAACTGTCTGACTTAAGCTACTAGTAAATAATCGAGCGTCTTCATTGGTTAATTTGAATGTATGCTACTACCATCTTGAAATAAATAAGAACATCTCTAAGGCCGGAGACGCACCACATACATGTCGTGACTATGCACGTAGGCGCAATGTAGAGCAAGTTGTATCGTTCATTTATGGCTGAACTGGCTTTCGCATATTCATCCGTGATGTGCTCAAAGGCTGCCATACATGCTAAGAGTTTGCTTCCAAACCCTCCAGAGAGCGTGGGCTGCAGCAGAAACTAATCCGCTCGCAAGTTCCTTTCGGTCACATGCATTTTGACTTTGTAGATGTACCGGAGGCCCCCGCCGGTAAAGGCATGGCCCTTCTATATTGATTTGTTTGCGTTTTCAAATATATATGGCTAGATTATTTTGTTTGCATTGCAATATCTGCCTTTACGTTTAAACGTATTCTAGTATTAAAAATATAACGTTTGAACGTTGCTACGTTTATAGTATACGTTTACATTTCCCCAGCCAGCAGCTTGGAAATTTTAATGTTGGCTTATTGTTGTCTTGTATGAGTTGTAAAGCAAAAGGTTATTAGTGCGACCTCCACAAATCCCGCATCAGGCATCCCCCGTAGGTGACACCCCTCCTTCACCTCCAACGCCACCCACAACTTTGTCGCCAGTTTCTACCGACATTTCACCTACACGGACTCCATCGTCCAGTACAGAGTTTATATCTCCCACAACTTCACAGTCTCACTCTGCTCCATCAGCAACTGCTTTCTTGCCAGATAGACCGTCTCCCGACTCATCTTCTGATAGTCACCGAGCGCCGGCAACGACCAAACTCTGAATATCGCCGAAACATTCACGATCATATTAAAACCCACCTTGAAAGAAGCACACGATACGGCATTGTCCTCTCATATTCCTAAACATCCATCGTCTCCTACACTTCGCGGTTTCCTCCTTGACGCTCGTCCAAATAGTGACAGTGCCTCTGATACTAAGCTTCTCATAGACATGCGTTTCACACGCAAACAACTCCACCAGATGGGTGCGTACGGCACAGCCAACAATCAACATGCCGCTGCCGGGTCTGGAGGAAACTTCCATCCTTCAGGTGAGATCAGTCCTTTCCCTCCCACCTCCACAGGGGAGACACCGCCACAACATCCCCTCTGTCTCTAGCTCTAGCCAACCACTCATCTGCCATGACTTACCCACCCAATGTTTCCGACCAGTCCGCTTCGTGTCAACTGCCAGCTTCATGTACACTGGTCTACCGACATTGAAAACACGGGTTTAACCCCTACACATGCTATCCGGCAACCGTCTGGCCGTCATAGCACGTCCCAACAGGAGTTGACACTTCAGGCTAAACACCATCACGCCTTATTTCATGTCCGACGAGCTCGCCGATAAAACAAGGCCGATATACTACTTATTCGTGCAGTTCTCCAACATGCACGTACTGAAACTAAAAAAACTGCTTCGTTCCGTACAGAAACTCACGTCCGTGGTCGACTACTTCACGAAAAAGACCAACGCCCTCACTCTTCCTATTCACACTTCAGTTGCTCGCCCTCCATGTCACAGTCATACTACACAGCAAACCATCTACTGTCCATCGCATATATAGTGCGTGCGATGCAGTCCAACATCAGCCTCTTGCCCCACAAACAATCCGTCAAGCCTTCCATGGCCTTGGTGTGAATATCTGGGGCACAGCTATCACTAGTGAACTTGACAGTCTCTAGAAAAATGGCACTTACAACCTCTTGCGACTTGATGTGGTCCCTGATGATAGACGGTTTAGTCGACAAATACAAAGCACGTGTGTGCTAGGAGATCTAGTCACACGCAGGGCATCAGCTATGGCAAGACATACGTAGCAACTTGCTCTCATAACACTTTCCGCTCGATCTTAGATGTACATGGATAGTGTTTACCTATATGTGGGCTTGATGAACGCATCTATATGCGCCCACCAAAGGGCTCGGGAGTGGTTGGTATACCGGATGATTCTATCCTAGCCTTCAACAAATACCACTACAGCTTGAAACAGTCAGCTCGCTTGTGGCACTCCATCATCAAAAAGCACCTCCTCACCATGGAATTCTGCCAATGTGATTTGAATCATGGTTCGGTATCGTTTAACTTTACGTGGACGAACTGACCACATGTGGTAAACCACAACAGGAGATATATACGTTCAAGACACTTCTTGCATCTACATTCAGCTGCAGGGACATGGGTAACCAAATTAGCATTTCGTTGTCCGCGTCCGTACCCCGAACACTTCTATCAGTTAAGTCCAGGATATTTACATTGCGGATGCCCTAGCTATTGATCGCAGTAAACCAGGATTGTTTACCAAGCATAAAACTACGGCCAAACAGCGGAGACTCAACAAGGTTTATCCCAGCATCAACCAAGGAGAGAATCTAAACTCAGAGAGAGAGACAGAAAAAAATTAGATGGAATTATCTCGGAACCGAAATGCCGGGAGTATGAAATCATCAATATAGAATATCTCTGATGGGCATAAAGGCATCCCTAACTATCGGAGAAGTACAATCTTAGAGCATAAGGCCAAATATTACAATGGAAGCCACAATCGTTGAGGACGTGGTGACGCTGCCTTTGGATTGGATCGTAGAATAAGTGAGAACCTTTTTCACCTTAAGAGGTGTTTTTTAATGGCTCAATAATTACGAGTCCAATGAATATAAAAGCAGGGACTCGAATCAAATAAATGACAACTATTCACTTAAAACTTAAAACACTTCGAGATACTTTAATATCTGAAAACAATACTAGCCACATTCGATATGCAATCCGCACATAATATACTCACACAAAGCCCAATAACAATACTTCACCAGAACACTAGTCTCCACCATCCCTATCAATACAGATAACTAATTGGGACGCTGCAGTATCTGTAGTATCCAGGGACCAGATTATCAGAAAACCCTATCCTAAACCCAAACCCCAGGATTATCAAATACTGAGTTTTGGATCTAGGATCCAATATTTCTGATGATAGAGCGATCAGAAATAGAAGCGAGATTACCTGGACTCCCGCGTGTAAGAGAAACACTTAAGTAAATATTGAGTCTAGTGTAGAAAATACTATACACAAATAAAGACTCAAAGCGAGTCCTTCAGCGAAGGACTTTACCTAACTGTAGGATTCGCACTTGAGAAGGGGTCTATTGTTTCTTCTGGTCGTATCTTATAAGTTACTCTCAAACTCTACATTTTTGACAATTTCCTTACCATGTAGAGTATGGAGAGTAGCTGATAGATACGAGACAATAGGATACAATAGACCTCGTTTTAAGTACGATTGTCTCAGCTAGGAAAAGTCCTTAGTCTGAGAGGATCGAACTGAGTTATTATTCGTGTTTACACTAGACTCAGAATTGCTTGAGTGTTTCTCTCACACGCGGAGTCCCGGTATAGCTTACCTGTTTTACCGCTAATATTTCTGATGACTCTAATATCAGAAATAATCCAATGTTAGAGTACAATGTAGTAGACTTTAAATAAAATGCAAATGTATATCTTCATTTCTGACCTCACCTTTGGTTTTATACCTAAGGTGTTTGTGCTAGTGTTCAGCCGCTTGGGCTGGCCAGGGTAAAAACTCATATGGTCAGTATGAGAAAGCTTATGCATAACACTTTAACACTTCGATGCTTTTCTAATTCAACTTCTCTGCAACTAAATTTCACGCTGATCACATGATGCCTTTCCGCATAGGTTGTGACTCACATAGAACCGCAGCTATTATTAGAATGTTGCGGTTGACAGGCTTAATCCACTCTCGGGAATCGGTCGAGAAACTTAATCTGCTCTCGGAAGTCGGTTAAGGGATAACTCAAACTCTTGAGAGTAATTTGAGCAACTTGATTAGCCCTGGGGAGTGAGCTAGCTCTGATGACTTAGCTCTCGGGAGTGAGCTGACTCTGATGACTTCCATAAATCAAAGATGGTTTCTTGCTGTAAAATCTGGCCTGAGACCTGTAGTCTCTCATCCAATCCTAATTCCAAAACTCAGTAGATTTGGATTGGCTTTTTGATAATTTGGTCCCTAGATGCTACAACCACGGTAAGTCAATAATAGGAAAAGGAACCTAATAAGCTTAAGTTAACACAGGTTACAATACATTTACGAAGGGACGAGAAGTTGAACCGGAAGGCTCAACCATTCAGGGCTGACAACTCAACAGGTTAAGAAGCAAGCAAGACGAGGAAAGGAAGAAAAAAAGAGGTACTTCTTATAGGAAACCAGCAAGCTTGACACACCAGGTAGCGCAAGAGTTTTATTTGTAATAAGAAACTCAACAAAGTGGGTTGTTTTGGTGTTATAAGTGAACCAAATGAACTTGCGTAGACAAGAAGTATACCCAAAGGTAGACTCGCCAAGGATATCCTGAGCATACAACCACGAGACCTATATCTGACTTATATCTGTGGGAACAATATCAATTTTGGTGAGTGAAAATTTAAGAGAGTGTTATTGCGATAACCTCTTTTCTGGATTTTATGTTGGGGTGTTAAAACCGACCAACACCATAGAGAAAAGTGTACATATCAATTGTCACCTTGATAATTATCCCTAGAACAAGACCTGAAGTATAGTTCCACATCCCAGTTCTTATATTGAGTACTTAAAAGTATAGATTCAACATATTTGTGAGTGTACAATGGACAGTGGAGAGAGAACTACGTTATATTACCAGTAGAGCAACCACTCTCAACACATAAATAGTACACATTAAGTGCAATGCAGAGCACAGAGCTCTAGTGACGAACACAGAAACAATCGAGCATAGCTGTAGAAGTGCATATACATTTCGACTAAGAATGTGAAAAGCACACGCATCGTTGAACAGTCTCGTATACAACTGCAGCACAATTGACATATGCAACAATACAGAGGTGATCACATAAGACACAAAGAGATCACAGGAATGTAAGTCAAGTAAACCCAAACAATAAGAAGAAGAAAAAGGGCCGCAAGCACACAATTGCTAATAGACATCGAATAACATAAATCAGTAAATTGGCAAATACAACCACAAATCTGAACCGTACCAGTACCAATAGACATCAGATAGGGTACTAAGAGGAAAAAGGCTAAAACATCTACACTCCATAGAGGCTTCCTTGTCAAAGCGGGTACTGAGATCTACACTCCATAGGTATCTCTTTACAACAAAGCATTCAAGAATCACAGAATACATATCAAAGCATCACCAATAGTGGTAGTAGAATAGGCATATCAAGTACAAGAATACCCAACCAAAGTGTCAAGGGACGTATGAATAGCAACAGAGAAACCACTCAAGCAAAACCCTGCTACAACACAACCACAACGGGTGATCCGATCAACAATCAGGCTACTGCACACATAACATTGTGAACCTATACACACACAATTGTGATTCTTATTTCTGATCACTCTATCATCAGAAATATTGGATCCTAGATCCAAAACTCAGTATTTGATAATCCTGGGGTTTGGGTTTAGGATAGGGTTTTCTGATAATCTGGTCCCTGGATACTACAGATACTGCAGCGTCCCAATTAGTTCTCTGTATTGATAGGGATGGTGGAGACTAGTGTTGTGGTGAAGTATTGTTATTGGGCTTTGTGTGAGTATATTATGTGCGGATTGCATATCGAATGTGGCTAGTATTGTTTTCAGATATTAAAGTATCTCGAAGTGTTTTAAGTTTTAAGTGAATAGTTGTCATTTATTTGATTCAAGTCCCTGCTTTTATATTCATTGGACTCGTAATTATTGAGCCATTAAAAAACACCTCTTAAGGTGAAAAAGGTTCTCACTTATTCTACGATCCAATCCAAAGGCAGCGTCACCACGTCCTCAACGATTGTGGCTTCCATTGTAATATTTGGCCTTATGCTCTTAGATTGTACTTCTCCGATAGTTAGGGATGCCTTTATGCCCATCAGAGATATTCTTTATTGATGATTCCATACTCCCGGCATTTCGGTTCCGAGATAATTTCATCTAAAATATTTATGTGTCCCTCTCTGAGTTTAGATTCTCTCCTTGGTTGATGCTGTGATAAATCTTGTTGAGTCTCCGCTGTTTGGCCATAGTTTTATGCTTGGTAAACAATCCTGGTTTACTGCGATCAATAAATTGTGATCATACACACGCATACAATTGTGAACAGTTGTGATTCTACACACATATGTTGACCTTGCACACGGACATTGAACACACATCGAGTGTTAGCGTGCGGTGTAGGGGACTAATAGTAAAGTGCTAGTGTATCTAAAGTATGGTGCATTCGAAATGAATTTATTTATGATCGCACCCTCAGTTATATACTGATGGTGTTTGTAATTCGAAATGAATTTATTTATGATCGCACCCTCAGTTATATACTGATGGTGTTTGTACTAGTGTTCAACCACTTGGGTTGGCCAGGGTAAAATATCATATGATCAGTATGAGAAACCTTATGCAGAACACTTTAGCACTTGGATATATTTTCTGGAAATAAACATATCATATTATCTGTTACTACACTCAGTCTCGGACCTCGGCTCTCGGCTAGCCGGTGGCCCGTATTCTATAAATAGAATAATATGAGAAGAAGTCTCAAATTACTCGTACGTTCTCTCGGGCTGACGACGCAAAACGTTATTAACATATATAGAAATACTACTGTAGTCTCTCATCGAGCTACTGCACACATATAATTGTAATCCTACAAAAATATAATTGTGGTACTGCACACAAAAATAGTTAAGTTTCTACACATACATAATTGTGGTCCGCCATATATGTGACTGTGAATATGCAAACATAGACACACAACACTATTGGGAAGAGTTACTACGAACATAAATAGCATATATATCTCAGATAATATAACAAGGAAAGAAACTAGGGTAACCAAGGTCAGATATCTACCAGAACAGTTAAACATCTAAACTGAGAGGGGAAACTCTACAACACAACGAAGTAATTCAACTTCAATTCAGACAGTGACACTCCATCACTAAAACACAAGAGTCAAGATAGCTGCTCTCAACATAGTGAAACTACAACACAACCTACGCACATTAAGAAAACCCAAATCACCAAGATTCAATGTGTACTTTGGGCGTAGACAGAACCAGCTGACTGACTACAATGAAGTAGTGACAGCACCTGGCACATCAGAGTCATGACAAGCCAAACTCGATGACATACACGAGGTGATCAAACCCGCACTGAACAGTAATGCAGCACAATATCAAGAAAAGATGCGTGCAGCATATGATCGAAAATACCAGAATAAGTACGTAAACTTCGACGAAGGGGACATTGTTATGATCCGCCAACAAGGAGAGATGAATAAATCAACCAGTCCTCACGGCGGTCCATACAAGATAGTAAGCAAGGAGGGCAACGGGTATTTTGTCTGTAACCTTGATGGGACCAAGGCCCTTGAGTATTCAAAATAGGTCAACGATGAACTGATAGGCTTGCACAAAGCAGCCAACCCAGAAGAAGCATCCGTACCCAATGGTGCCATTCCACAGGAAGAAGAGTCACAATTTGAAAAAAAAATATTGACTCCCAACCTTCAGAACGGGGTAATGCTTCCTTCGACTATCTCCTGCAATGGCCAAATGGTGAACGCACATGGACTCATGAGTCAGAGATACTAAATGCGGATGTTCTTATACAATTCCGAAACGCAAGCGCCGCAAACGACGTCAGAAGAAACAAACACTGACATGCGACAACGCACGATCGGCAGACAATAGAAAGCGCACAAAGCGGGGGGCTTAGACAGCCTCACTGACATCAACGAACACCCAACACTTGCCTTGTAGCATGCTCTACCCACATACCAGAGGGATAATGACCACAGTCTCGGTTTAAGACTCAATGTCGAGGAAGCTTCCCAGAGCCGCGTCTTCAGGACTCGTGCACAGGTCAAGACGGACTCCAGCGAACGAGGTGCGATACATAAGTTAGTATAATAAGGAATAATAAGAAGTAAGTATAGATAATGGTGGCAGGCTTTTCACCTTATCCCTTGCGGGGGGGTCAAGTTTTTCCCTGTACAAAAACACCAACCTCAGACTATAGTACCAAATGTCACTTTACACTCCTAGCGAGCTACACAGCGCAAAGTTGGGGGGGGTTGTAGCATTTGGGTACCATTATTGGCATATTGTCAGATTCCAGAAATCTCAGGATTCCCAAATCTTGAGTTTCAGGTTTCTGACCCAATTCCTTATATTGGAGTCATCAGGAATATGGCGGGGCACTTGGATAAATATCCAAGAGCCGCGTGTGAGAGAAACACTCAAGTGAAAATATGAGTCTAGTGAATTATCAGAATTCTAAAGTTCAGAATAAAGACTCAGGACGAATCTCTTCACCTAGGGCTTAACCTAGCTGAGAGATTCGTACTTGAGAAGAGGTCTATTGTTTCCTTTGGTCGTATCTTTATCAGTACTCTCCAACTCTACAGTGTGATGGGACATCAAATTTTAGTATTCAAACCAGAACCAACAGAAAAAAGACCCTCAAGCTATGATAGTAGAAGTTTCAGACTCAACAAATGTTGGAGTACAACAGAGCTAATCGGTAGATTCAATCACTATTCCCAAGGTACTGTTGCACTGGCTGCGTTGTGTTTACTGGTGTGTTCTAGTCCCTGAGTCAATTCTGTCTGCGACTAGAGTACACATTAAATCGCGGAGATTTGTTTCTTCTTGATGGGTGCAGCTTGTGGCCCATTTGTACGAAGGAAGTCGTGACCACCAGTTACCGGGGGGTTTGTTCAACAAATTTCCGTAACAGTGGTATAAGGTATCGGTGTGATAGTTCACACGTTTACGCATCAGATTTAAGTTGGTACAGGCGAGAGACTACGCTTTTTGTCGACGCTTGAAAGTACGTCATTAACCGGCAGACAATAGAAAGCGCACAAAGCGGGGGGCTTAGACAGTCTCACTGACATCAACGAACACCCAACACTTGCCTTGTAGCATGCTCTACCCACATACCAGAGGGATAATGACCACAGTCTCGGTTTAAGACTCAATGTCGAGGAAGCTTCCCAGAGCCGCGTCTTCAGGACTCGTGCACAGGTCAAGACGGACTCCAGCGAACGAGGTGCGATACATAAGTTAGTATAATAAGGAATAATAAGAAGTAAGTATAGATAATGGTGGCAGGCTTTTCACCTTATCCCTTGGGGGGGTCAAGTTTTTCCCTGTACAAAAAACACCAACCTCAGACTATAGTACCAAATGTCACTTTACACTCCTAGCGAGCTACACAGCGCAAAGTTGGGGGGGGTTGTAGCATTTGGGTACCATTATTATTGGCATATTGTCAGATTCCAGAAATCTCAGGATTCCCAAATCTTGAGTTTCAGGTTTCTGACCCAATTCCTTATATTGGAGTCATCAGGAATATGGCGGGGCACTTGGATAAATATCTAAGAGCCGCGTGTGAGAGAAACACTCAAGTGAAAATATGAGTCTAGTGAATTATCAGAATTCTAAAGTTCAGAATAAAGACTCAGGACGAATCTCTTCACCTAGGGCTTAACCTAGCTGAGAGATTCGTACTTGAGAAGAGGTCTATTGTTTCCTTTGGTCGTATCTTTATCAGTACTCTCCAACTCTACAGTGTGATGGGACATCAAATTTTAGTATTCAAACCAGAACCAACAGAAAAAGACCCTCAAGCTATGATAGTAGAAGTTTCAGACTCAACAAATGTTGGAGTACAACAGAGCTAATCGGTAGATTCAATCACTATTCCCAAGGTACTGTTGCACTGGCTGCGTTGTGTTTACTGGTGTGTTCTAGTCCCTGAGTCAATTCTGTCTGCGACTAGAGTACACATTAAATCGCGGAGATTTGTTTCTTCTTGATGGGTGCAGCTTGTGGCCCATTTGTACGAAGGAAGTCGTGACCACCAGTTACCGGGGGGTTTGTTCAACAAATTTCCGTAACAGTGGTATAAGGTATCGGTGTGATAGTTCACACGTTTACGCATCAGATTTAAGTTGGTACAGGCGAGAGACTACGCTTTTTGTCGACGCTTGAAAGTACGTCATTAACCGGCAGACAATAGAAAGCGCACAAAGCGGGGGGCTTAGACAGTCTCACTGACATCAACGAACACCCAACACTTGCCTTGTAGCATGCTCTACCCACATACCAGAGGGATAATGACCACAGTCTCGGTTTAAGACTCAATGTCGAGGAAGCTTCCCAGAGCCGCGTCTTCAGGACTCGTGCACAGGTCAAGACGGACTCCAGCGAACGAGGTGCGATACATAAGTTAGTATAATAAGGAATAATAAGAAGTAAGTATAGATAATGGTGGCAGGCTTTTCACCTTATCCCTTGCGGGGGGTCAAGTTTTTCCCTGTACAAAAACACCAACCTCAGACTATAGTACCAAATGTCACTTTACACTCCTAGCGAGCTACACAGCGCAAAGTTGGGGGGTTGTAGCATTTGGGTACCATTATTGGCATATTGTCAGATTCCAGAAATCTCAGGATTCCCAAATCTTGAGTTTCAGGTTTCTGACCCAATTCCTTATATTGGAGTCATCAGGAATATGGCGGGGCACTTGGATAAATATCTAAGAGCCGCGTGTGAGAGAAACACTCAAGTGAAAATATGAGTCTAGTGAATTATCAGAATTCTAAAGTTCAGAATAAAGACTCAGGACGAATCTCTTCTTCACCTAGGGCTTAACCTAGCTGAGAGATTCGTACTTGAGAAGAGGTCTATTGTTTCCTTTGGTCGTATCTTTATCAGTACTCTCCAACTCTACAGTGTGATGGGACATCAAATTTTAGTATTCAAACCAGAACCAACAGAAAAAAGACCCTCAAGCTATGATAGTAGAAGTTTCAGACTCAACAAATGTTGGAGTACAACAGAGCTAATCGGTAGATTCAATCACTATTCCCAAGGTACTGTTGCACTGGCTGCGTTGTGTTTACTGGTGTGTTCTAGTCCCTGAGTCAATTCTGTCTGCGACTAGAGTACACATTAAATCGCGGAGATTTGTTTCTTCTTGATGGGTGCAGCTTGTGGCCCATTTGTACGAAGGAAGTCGTGACCACCAGTTACCGGGGGTTTGTTCAACAAATTTCCGTAACAGTGGTATAAGGTATCGGTGTGATAGTTCACACGTTTACGCATCAGATTTAAGTTGGTACAGGCGAGAGACTACGCTTTTTGTCGACGCTTGAAAGTACGTCATTAACCGGCAGACAATAGAAAGCGCACAAAGCGGGGGGCTTAGACAGTCTCACTGACATCAACGAACACCCAACACTTGCCTTGTAGCATGCTCTACCCACATACCAGAGGGATAATGACCACAGTCTCGGTTTAAGACTCAATGTCGAGGAAGCTTCCCAGAGCCGCGTCTTCAGGACTCGTGCACAGGTCAAGACGGACTCCAGCGAACGAGGTGCGATACATAAGTTAGTATAATAAGGAATAATAAGAAGTAAGTATAGATAATGGTGGCAGGCTTTTCACCTTATCCCTTTGGGGGGGTCAAGTTTTTCCCTGTACAAAAAAACACCAACCTCAGACTATAGTACCAAATGTCACTTTACACTCCTAGCGAGCTACACAGCGCAAAGTTGGGGGGTTGTAGCATTTGGGTACCATTATTGGCATATTGTCAGATTCCAGAAATCTCAGGATTCCCAAATCTTGAGTTTCAGGTTTCTGACCCAATTCCTTATATTGGAGTCATCAGGAATATGGCGGGGCACTTGGATAAATATCTAAGAGCCGCGTGTGAGAAAACACTCAAGTGAAAATATGAGTCTAGTGAATTAGAATTCTAAAGTTCAGAATAAAGACTCAGGACGAATCTCTTCACCTAGGGCTTAACCTAGCTGAGAGATTCGTACTTGAGAAGAGGTCTATTGTTTCCTTTGGTCGTATCTTTATCAGTACTCTCCAACTCTACAGTGTGATGGGACATCAAATTTTAGTATTCAAACCAGAACCAACAGAAAAGACCCTCAAGCTATGATAGTAGAAGTTTCAGACTCAACAAATGTTGGAGTACAACAGAGCTAATCGGTAGATTCAATCACTATTCCCAAGGTACTGTTGCACTGGCTGCGTTGTGTTTACTGGTGTGTTCTAGTCCCTGAGTCAATTCTGTCTGCGACTAGAGTACACATTAAATCGCGGAGATTTGTTTCTTCTTGATGGGTGCAGCTTGTGGCCCATTTGTACGAAGGAAGTCGTGACCACCAGTTACCGGGGTTTGTTCAACAAATTTCCGTAACAGTGGTATAAGGTATCGGTGTGATAGTTCACACGACGTTTACGCATCAGATTTAAGTTGGTACAGGCGAGAGACTACGCTTTTTGTCGACGCTTGAAAGTACGTCATTAACATATTCAATGCATTTGTATAATTTGTAAAAATCCATATTTGCACATGATTGGTACCAGCGTACGGGCTATATTAGTTGCTGATTTGTCCATCATTGATCTGAGTATGACATATGATGAGCACAGTGCACATCTAATCATACTAACACATATGTATGACATCTGTCGGAGCTCATTAGCTGCCCAGTGGTATTTTCTTGGACTTTGTCGCCTGGGCATGCGGCTGTGAATAGTTGTAAGGGATGGATTCCCTTTTGCGTATCTTATTTTTAAGGCATGGTACGCATCCTTCGATGTACTTGTGTACATGTTGTTAGATTCGTGGCATATCGTGTCCATCTATTTACAACTTGTGTAGTAAATACATCAAAATACGATACTAAAACCTACTGAGTCTCCCTGAGGCTCAGTGCGGTGTATTTACTTTTATATTTGATTGTCTACGTGGTCTACAAATAATTGACCTCGTGTGAATTAATTGTAAACTAATTCTAACTCTACACTGATAGTGGTTTAAGGCTTTTACTACACTCCCCTCAAGCTCAATCGTCACCAGTGATTGAAGAGCTTCAAAAATAAATGACCTCTTAAACTATTGAAAATTAAACATATAAAACTAGTAGTGTAAATTAAACAAAATATATAAATATAAACTAGTGAAAATCCTTCTGCTGAGTAAGTTCGTGCCTTGGAAATTGATCTTTTGAACCATCCCGGCTGTGCTGGTATATTTTTCACCATCCAAAAGCTAGGGTATCCGCTGGTATGTTTTCACCCCCCCCCCCCCCCCCCCCCCCATAAGCTAGGGTATCCGCTGGAGTTATACTCGCCTATAAGCTCGAGTTGTGGAATCGTCGTTTGCCTCTACACCTGTAGTAAACACATCAAAATACGATACTAAAACCTACTGAGTCTCCCTGAGGCTCAGTGCGGTGTATTTATTCTTATATTTGATTGTCTACGTGGTCTACAAATAATTCACCTCGTGTGAAATCATTGTAAACTAATTCTAACTCCACACTGATAGTGGTTTAAGGGGACTTTTATTACACTTGTTTACCTTTTCCTCCAGGGTGTAATGCCCCAAGTTGCGGTATTGCTCGATGATGTTGACGTGCATCTCGTATTCTGTCTCATGCGATACGACTCCAGAGTTAACTCTTTGTGATGCTGAGACGTGTATAGAGATAATGCAGGTTGTTCCTGTAAACTTCGATGGATATTTCTATGTTTTAAAATATGTTATATAAACTAAAATCCAATAAGTCTTTTTCTTTTTTAACTTTTCTTCAGATGGAACTTTATTTATATTAGCCAATGTATTAACTTGACTTAGATTATTATGTCTATCTACATATTAGGCATGTGGTCATGAACACTTAGTACTTCTAGTGAAAATTATTTAATAAAGAACAGCTAGAGGTACGTCCTGTGTGATCGAGGATATTAAGGCCCTTACCAAGAGGCAGCCCCGATCATTCTTACACAAGATACCACTGCTAAATCCTAACTGACTTAAATTGTATTATAACATAGATTGAAACATAGATATATCCATCGAAGTTTATATTCCTGCGTTGAATCAAAGTATGGTGACTTCACTCCTATTTCTGCTACTAATGTGACGCCCCATGGGGTCTTGCCACTTGCTTTCGTGCCTTCTTTGAGGAACGTATTATTTGTATTTTACACTAGCATCAGGTCTTCTTCTAGTAAAGACAAGTATTTTGAAAATCGCGTTGCATTGGGGTAGTATAGTACACGTATCGTGATACTGATTGTCTTTTCAATAACTTTATCAAGGACATCAGGTATGAGTTCCATGGTAGGGTCGCCCATGCATTCTTTGCCACTTGCTTTCGTGCCTTCTTTGAGGAACGTATTATTTGTATTTTACACTAGCATCAGGTCTTCTTCTAGTAAAGAAGACAAGTATTTTGAAAACCGCGTTGCATTGGGGTAGTATAGTACACGTATCGTGATACTGATTGTCTTTTCAATAACTTTATCAAGGACATCAGGTATGAGTTCCATGGTAGGGTCGCCCATGCATTCTCTTCTTGCGCCCATTTCTGTAGGAGCGCATTCTTTTAATTTGTGTCGTATCTATCTGTGTATGCATTTTGTGCCTATGGAAACAAAATCGACTGTAAATTTCCCAAACCGTCTCTCAGCTTTTTTTTGTAGAATCTGGGGTGTAGCATACAGTCTATAGCTGATATGGTTATGGACATGGTAGCTTCCAAGCTGGTGTACCCTTGGCTGTTGTGTTGTTTTGTTCGCATCTTGTAATACCTCCGACTTTTTATTAATAATGTGTCTTCGTTTAGACGCGACAACATATCTTCCATCTGGTTGTCCTTACCTGGGACATGTATGATGGAGAAGTGGTGATACAGGAATGTTTTGCTATTCATTTGGCTAGCATTGAGTGTAATATCTGTTGGCTGTTCATTTGCGTGAGTGCTCTATGATCTGTCCACAGTGTTCTGTCTCCTCTTTTGATGTATTTGAAGGAATTTTCCAGGCTGTATACCAGTGCTAGTTGTAGCATATAGAGACCAGATCATCAAAAAGTCAATCTGAATCCCAAAACCCAGGATCATCAAATATTGAGTTTTAGAATTAGGATTGGAATATTTCTGATATTAGAGTCGTCAGAAAAATTGGCGGTAGAACCGGTAAGCTATACGGGTCCTCCGTGTGTGAGAGAAACACTCAAATAAATCCTGAGTCTAAAGAAAACACAATAAAGACTCAGTTTGGTTCTCTCAGACTAGAGACTGTTCCTAGCTGAGATAACCGTATTTGAAAGAGATCTAGTGTATCCTTTGATTCGTACCTTTTCGCTACTCTCTATACTCTACATTTTCAACAATATGATTGCTTAGATAAGTCAGATAGAAACAGAGCCCACTGGTAGTGAGAAACCTGGCAGTGAGAAACGAACAGTGAGCAGAAAGAGGACAAATAAGTGCCTCGCACAATTTATTTTATAAAGTTTTAAGAAACTTATAATATATATGAAGAAGTAGTGACGACGGGTCACGACGAGAATAGGCGATAACTAAGGGACTACCTGAAGTCCGAGGAGACACGAACGACGGACAGTAGAAACTGAGTCCAAGAAGTGGGTAAGAAGTGCCCACCAGACTCCACGGCGTAACAACTAGGAGGCAGATTCAGCTGACAGAAGAGAAGGGAACTGGAAAGAGGACAAGAAGCAGACGAGAAGCAGTCTCGCGTTCTCCACTACCACTGGAAAAAAGAAAAAGGCAGGTTTTTGGAAAGTTCCGAGAAGCTCTTAAAATACAAAGAGGTGAAGCAACCAAAACCTATCAAGGTGATATAATTATCAATGTTGAGCTATAGGAATTGGGAAAGAAGTGTCACAGTGATTTCGAACAAGAAAATTCAATGAATAGGAACATATCCCACAAAATAATAACAGCAATAGTATATATACCGACAAACAATAGCCCGAGAGGTAGAACACATTAGTACAGATATCAATTGAACAACCTAAACATCATCCCTAGAGGTAGCATATTGTTAAGAATATCATTATAACAGATAAACATATCAGAAGGGAAAACATATATATCTATGACACATGTGGACAAGCTAATTTGCATCGAACTCGAGTGAAGCATTAGATGAGATCACTGAATGCATGAAGTAGCAACCAATACTGTAACTAGACATCACAAACCTTTTAAGGCTATAAATTTAAGCATCACACGTCATTTTCAATGATACCGTTGATAAGGGTTATAATAAGAAGTTAGAAGCGTTCCATAACTCACAAACGAGAGTGATTGGGGGGTGAACAAATGTACAGGAGAAATTCACTCATAAGAAACATTGACCACCCAAGAAGAAAACTTATATTTATTATCTTAGAGGAAAGAATCATATACTAAGATCAGTAACATTCAGAGACTTTAAGAACGCAAATACTTCACTAAGCTTAGACCTTAAGAGAAAACTACCTTTGAAGATATCTCAAGTCCCATTTGGACACTGAACAGAAATAGTGCACACAAAATCACACGCACAGCGACACCATAGAAGTAAAACATAAACTTCCATGAATAAGGAAAGATTGCAAATAGTCTTGTCACTAAAAGTGATATAAGAACACATAGAATCGAGCATAACTGTAGATAAAGGTAGAAGGAACGAACCCAATTTCCACAAGAGATCGATAACATTGAAATGTAATCAGCAAGAAAAACACAAACATATAAGGCCTTGCAAGAGGATAATCCATCCCATCCAAAGACGTACATGAAGCGACCCCGACCTGATTGGGTATGAAGTTTACCAAGAACAATCAAGATAGGAAGTTGGGACAGCTAAATAGGTCAAGACATGAAAATCACATCAATGAATCACATGCACATGCCCATAGATAAGTACACATATACACGTGCACATAGAAGTACAAAACTCAAGAAGGACTGGCAGAACCAGTATAACCAAGCAGATCAGGTAGAATGCCAAGAAGATCAAAGAGTGGTCACAGGTCGAAATTGCAAGTCACAGATCAGAATAGAAATACGAGTATATATAGATGAGGAAATACTCTAAATGTACATAGCCTACATGGGAAAGTCACTAAATGTACATACAGATTTACGGGTACGTTTTCTAATTGCCCAATTAAAATCGCTAAATGTGATTTTCAATTCCTTTCTCAAACCTTATAAATAAAAAAATTAAAAAGTGCATTTAGAGACTTTCGTATGTACATTTAGTGACTTCCCCAGTGCTGTAATTTTTTTGATGACGCAAAAAAAAAAAAAAAAAAATCTGTTTTTTTTATCATGTTCAAAATGCCGGCGAGTGGCCAACTGACACCCGACTCACACATTTGCAAAATCTTGTGTGGATGGATAAAACAAAAATAAACATACAAGCTATGTATGTAAAAGTCTAAAAAAAATGGACACAGCTTCAGCACTTTGATATCATGTTCTATGCTTTATCTAACGATACTCTTTACTTTATTTGCTACAGAGATGAGACACACGATCTGAGAACAATGCCTGTCGAATTTAGTGAGAGCACAACGACAGCAGATTGAATCAAATCGAAGTGTGGATTTAACCTGTGGATATGACGTGTTTGTGTGTGTGTAGCAGCACATGTGTCCGAAATTTTAATTCCGTTGAATCAAAGGCACTGACATTAGAGCCCGGCGATCGTTACATTGTATAAAGTAACGCTACAAATATTATATTAGATAGTATGCCAACTCTTGCTAGTGCTGATTCATATAGTGACATGGAAATACAATTCTCATATGGTTCTGTAAAAGAGCATCATCGACCACGTGAGTTGCGCACTAGGCAGTGAGATAAGCTTGAATGAAGTAGCATATACAAACAACAAATAATAAAAGACAACATAACCTCCCTCAACAACTTTATTCGTCAAAAATGGATCTAGCCGAAGGCTTTTTAATCTAAATTTAAACAAATTTTGCACGATAAAGTCACTAAATCTACATAAAAAACTTCTAAATGAACATTTGTACATATATGATCAATATTTCAGTTCGGTTTCATCGAGAAAAAGGGTGAACTCCTATGCCATAGTCACTAGCATCGTTTATGATTTGCAACGGTACCCTATCAATAGGGCATGCTAGTGTCGGTGAACTCCTATGCCATAGTCACTAGCATCGTTTATGATTTGCAACGGTACCCTATCAATAGGGTATGCTAGTGTCGCCGAACACGCTATCTCTTCCTCTTACGAGACGACACTGTCCACGATGAGCGGAGCGAGAAACGTGGAGCCGATCAAATCGAGCATGGACTGGATCGAATTGAAAACGCCATCATGGAAGACTTTGGCAATATATCGACCAAAAGGTAATAGTAAGATAGAATAGTGCTAATCGGAAACGTTAATCACGTACCCCACACCAAATACTACCGTCGAATTGCTCGAATGAGTATAGATGTGCATTCAAAGAGAGTACTCAAGCATCAAAACGTACACCTACGAAGCCACGCAAAGATTGCGGACCCGAACATGTTAAGACTCTAAAATATGTAGGAGTTAACGATGTTATATCAATACGGACTCTGGTCTGTCTGAAAGATCAAATCAAGCAAAATGCGTTGGTTTTTTTATCTTTTTTCGAATATACAGATGTAAGCTCGTTCTCCAATAAATTCAAATTGTTATAAATTCATTTTGATGGCTTATACAGCCCGAGTATTTAGAATGAACCATATACTTGGCTGTATTTAAGACTATAGTAGATGTAGAATTATATGCATAACTATATAAATTCTGAACTTCTATTTATGGTTTTGGTCTTCCCGCCAATCTCCAAAAAATCCTATTTTTTTTCAACTTCTCTTCAAAAATACATTTATTCATAATCACTACTGTATATACATGGTTCGCATATATCTACCCATCTACAACGAATACATGTAAGTTATGATCCCTTAGCGCTTATAGTGAAAATAAAGCAATAAGTATGCTTAAAGTACATTATGTGTGGTCGTGGGTATCATGGCTCTTACCAGGAGGCAACTCAGATCCTTCGTACACTACACTTGCTCAATTCTGACTGACATACCTTGCTTGTATTTATTTCTTGGAATATTTTCTCTGAAGTTAGCAACGCTCTAAAACCGGTTCAGACTGGAGCGAAAATTCCAGTCTCTAATTTCGACCTGCGTGTGCCGACTCCTTGGCAGGAACAAAAGTTCTCGAATATAGATCTTCTACAAAACTGACATCGATCCAAAATACTTTGGGAACGCTAAAAGTATTTCTTCTTCACTTGAAATATAAAAAGTACATATATGCTCAGGGGTGCACTGGTGAACACATACTTTCATCGAAAATTCCACATGTTAAACATGGTATACTTGGATGATATAATCATCTTTACCGATACACGCGAAACACACACGCGCAGTATTTCGAATATTTGCACGTGTAAACGCGCACGACCTCGAAGTAAACGAAGAGTAGTGCGAGTGGGGAGTGGACAAGGTACCATTTCTTTGATACATGTTATTCAGAGAATGTATTGAGAAAGAAACTGGAAGGTCGAAAAATTACTAAATGTGTGTACCCCCACAACCGGCAAGCTTGATAACATTCACGTGTTCGTGAAATTTTTAGCAATGAAGTACTCCATCTAGCAGACTTGCGGATATATGCGTTTACACCCGCAGAATGGTTACTGGGCAGCTGAATGAGAAGACGCGTTTAGAAAGGTTTAGACCGCTGTACAGTCTAGACTTGCGATACTTTGATCTGTCGAAGATATACCCTTTAAGGTGACCGCATACTCGTCAGATAATGCTGTGTGAGGTGTACTATATCATATGGTAGATACTAACCCATGATATGTACAGTTCTGTAAAAGGTGCCTATAAACTTCACAGTGTGGCCATCATAAAAGCACTTCGTGTTACATTTTTACTTTAGAGCACTATAAAGACTATCTATATGGTGCCTATTTCCAAGAAAAGTCTTTGATATTACACCTTAACGATATGAATTCGTATAATCAATATTTTAAGTAGTTGGTGTGATCGCCTCAGCAAGTTCTTTTTTATGATGGAATGTATACTGTGAGTGACCATCTGCGCAGTATACTTTCATATATGATACCAGACTACCAAATGATTATCCGCGAATTGCTGGCTACCGATTGGATGATACACCTTCTGCAAATAAAAGTGGGGCAAACATGCAATATATGTCTGCGGCGTTACGTAACACACAGTTACGGAATTACATGCCACATATTCATCCCAACGGTGACAACTTTTTGTGGTTGTCTTGAAACATGACACAGGGGCAAATCGACTTGGTAAATGATATAGTAGCTGTTCGATAATGTGAGGTAAAGATAGGAAGTCATCATAGTGTTATGATATTCTCCAAGGGAAGTACATTCTTGATTAACCTGTAGTAAACACATCAAAATACGATACTAAACCCTACTGAGTCTCCCTGAGGCTCAGTGCGGTGTATTTATTCTTATATTTGATTGTCTACGTGGTCTACAAATAATTCACCTCGTGTGAATTAATTGTAAACTAATTCTAACTCCACACTGATAGTGGTTTAAGGGGACTTTTACCACACTCCCCTCAAGCTCAAGCGTCACCAGTGATTGAAGAGCTTCAAAAAATAAATGACCTCTTAAACTATTGAAAATTAAACATATAAAACTAGTAGTGTAAATTAAACAAATATATATATATATATATATATATATATAAACTAGTGAAATCCTTCTGCTGAGTAAGTTCTTGCCGTGGAAACTGGTCTTTTGAACCATCCCGGCTGTGCTGGTATATTTTTCACCCCAAAAAAGCTAGGGTATCCGCTGGTATGTTTCACCCCCCCCCATAAGCTAGGGTATCCGCCGGAGTTATACTCGCCTATAAGCTCGAGTTGTGGAATCGTCTTTCGCCTCTATACCGTGGTGAAATCTCACGAGGAGAGACAAAACTCCGATCCGGAAGTAAATGATAGACATCTAGTATTCATCAACGTAACGTTGGAATTATTGTTGTTGTGCCGCTTTCTTCTTCTGCCGAGTTTGCTCGGCTTTGTGGTATGCCGCGATGTCATTCGGATCGTCAAAAGCTTCGGCTGACTCCCAAGTTGGATCACCATCCCGCCAGCGAACCAAGTATTCTGTATTCCCTGTGGAATCATTCTGTCTATGTCGAATGATGTAACGGAACGAGAACTATCCTGCCACATATGATCTTCTAAAGGCTTTTCGGTGGCTCTATGGACTAGTCGCAAAAGTTCCACTATAACTGGTTTACCTTTGAAAGTATCTGGAAGTGAACCATCCTTGTGTGTCAGTTCATATCCTTGTCCCTGTCTGGCTTTGACAACGTATGGTCCAAACATTGGTCGCATTGCTTTGGTTGTGCGACCTTCGGACCGTACCATTACCACATCCCCTGGTTGAAAGGCGATAAAATCGTAAGCATGGAGGCGGTCAAACTGCCTGGATAGTGTGTCTGCGTATTTCTGCGTGACCTTGTAAAGCGTCGGCAAGATAGTGTCGTGCAAACGATCCAGCCGGTGTGCCCAAGCCTCATTGGTGACCGGCTGATTCCCGGAAGGTCATCCGTGAAGTCAGCAAACGGAACATGACGGCGACCGAAGTAAGCACTGAATGGTGCTGTCTTGTGTCGCCGAGATATTCGGAGGTTCTGACACAGCATAATAAGTGGTAGTCGGACATCCCATGCCGTAGACAAAGATTCACATAGCTTGCGAACTCCTTCGTGTATGTCTCTGTGTCTTCTCTCCGCTGCTCCCAGAACCTGAGGACGATATGGTGGCGACTTTGCATGCATCACTCCAACTTCTTGAGTTATTAATTTAACAATCTTGTTCGAAAACTCGCATCCCTCGTCTGATTGAATTTTCCTGGGAAAACCATGTTCCCCAAACACCTCCATAAGTTTCGATGTCACCACTTCTGCTGACTTTGTGGCCGTTGCTCTCAATATCGAGTACCCCGTTGCTATATCCAAGACGTGCAATATATATCGATTTCCTGCTGCTGAAACTAGTGGCATTGGAATCATGTCGACTTGAATATGATCCCACGGATACTTTGCCGTTATATTAATCATCGGGTGAAATCCTTTCGTAACACCCTCTGTCCTAGACATGTGCGACAGTTTCTCCTAACTGTTTGTGCAAGTTCCAGAGCGTTAGGCCACAAATGTCCGTTCTGCTGTAGTTGAGCAACTGTATCTTCTGCTCTATGATGCCCAATCTCATGCTGACACAAGGTGAGCTGTGTGCGACGGCTTATCTCTTCCTCATCTGGAGAATCCGTCATGGCTACTTCCGAGGTAGCGATCAATACTAGCCGAGACGTATCTAATGGGGTGACTTTCGATACTGAGGACGGTTCTGCATATCCCAATCGTGCTGAAAACGTCGCTGGAAGGCTGTAACCATTGCGTGGGCCTACTCTGGCAATGACTGTGTGACCCCATGGTGCCTTGCCACTCGCATACTTTCCGTATTTGAGGAAGGAGTGGGCTGTCTTTGGAACTAATACTGGGTCTCTTTGTAGAAGCGACTTGAATAACTGGAACCAAGGCTCGTGGGGCGCCCACGGTAGACACACCGTAGCTGTGGCCCTCTCTGATCGTATCTTGCGCAACATTCTATGGATTAATCTCCATGGTGGGTTCATCCATCCGTCTATATCTTTCCAACAATGTGCAAACGCTCCACCCCTGTCATCGTCGGTGTAGTAGCGTGGCAAATGATGATCCTGATGCGAAGCAAAGACATCGACATTATTCTCACCCATAATCCGTTGCGCTTGCTCAAAGTAGTCTGGAAAAAAGTTGCCAACATTCTGCATATAGTACCTCCGGGTCCTCAGTCTCAACAGTTCCCTCATGAAGCCTAGACCACGCGTCTGGTAACACGTTCTTTATACCCGGGATGTGCGAGATAGTAAAATTGAAAGGCGCTATGATGTGATGCCATCGTTGTAGCATCGGATTCAACTTTAGCTGTGTGTTCATATACACCAAAGCCTTGTGATCAGTCAACACTGAAAAGCGTTGACCTTCGAGATGATCCCGGAAGTGTGTGAGACCATATACCAAGGCCAATAACTCCTTCATGGGTGTTGCGTAATTGCGCTGTGCTGCGTTGAGGGTCTTGCTGAAGAACATTAGGTATTGCTTCTTCCCTTCTATGGTCTGGAACAATGCACCTCCAATACCGTAGTCGCTTCCATCCGTTTCGAGTTGTAAAGGTACTTCGTCGACGGGAAATTTCAACACTACTGCCTCAACTATGGCTTGCTTCATGGCATCCCAAGCTTGCTGGTGTCTCTGTTCCCACCTGTCTCCAATGATTTCCTTAGGCTTCAGTCTTACAAATTCCCGGAGTGGGGCAACTACCTCTGCAAAGTTTGGTAGGTGCTCGTGAAGAAAGTTGGCTAATCCCAAGGCCGATGCAATGTCTTTGTACTTCTTCGGGGTTGGCCAGTCAATGAGCTTGGCCTGCTTTTCATGGCAAATATCAATTCCGGCCTTCGATACTCGCTTCCCTAGGATCATGACTTCTTTGACTGCAAAATGACATTTTGAAGGGTTTAGCTTGAAACTGTGGTACGTCAGCCGCCGAATGACCTCTTTCACTACTCGTACGTGTTCCTCGTAGTCATCTGTTGCTATTACGATGTCGTCCAGGTAGTGGTGTGCCGGAAGTCCTTGCAATATCACACGCAGTGTACGCTGAAACTGCTGCGTCAGTGTGTGTAGTCCAAATGGCGCTGATGTAAAGGAATACTGGCTTCTGCCATGTGTGAAACTGAATAGATACTGAGAATCAGGGTGAATTGGGAGTCGATGGTACGCTGCGGTTAGATCCAATGTCGTGTAATATCTCTTCCCTTTGATGTTACCAATGATGTCGTTGATACGGGGAACAATGAACTGATCCGCCGGTATTAATGCATTCACCGCTCTGAGGTCCAAACACACTCGCACTTTCTTTAGTTCTCCAGATTGAGTATACTCTGGCACGGCGAGCAAGGGTAAGTTGACGGAAGTGGCTGTATCCCTTTGAACTATGACCAAATCTTGAATCCACTTCTGCACCTGTCTATCTACCCATGGTATCCATTTGTCTGCTACAAAGTTCCTTACTGCCTTCCGCATCCTTGCAGCTTGATCTGGTGTCACTGGCAATCTAACTTCGCCTCCTTCCAGTCTGCACCTGTCCTTTTCTCGAATACCGTCATTGTCCCTCAGTTCCTTGTCTAGTTCCAGGCGAACACCGGTTTCCTCGGTCAAATCTGGTGGTCGTCTCAACGGTATTGGTTCCAATAGTTTGTCTAGCTCCGTTGGATCTATGGGTGAGAATGGCGATTGAAGGCCTCCCACGTATAGCCCTAAGCCAGGCATAAGATCCTGGCCTACGATCGCGTCGATAGCCGGTGGTAGATTCATTAGCTCGAAAGACTGTTCTGTGAGCTCTAGACCATATCGTACTGGAGTTTGTACGGTTGAGCCTATTCGCCGTGTACGAAGACTACGATCAGCTAGGTATATATAGGATCCCTCCGGAGCCGACTTAATTTGCAATCCCCAATCGTGTGCGGATGTCGAATCAATGCAACTTCTGTTTGCCCCAGAATCCACTAACGCCCTGCATGTCTTACCGTTGATCAGGATGGATACATGAATACTCGATTGTCCATTGAAAGTAATGGATCTTTGATCGATAGTATCCCAGGTGTGCTAGACGGGAAAACTAAAGTTGCATCTACATCCGACACCCTTACGTCCTATTCCTGATCGCTGCCTATTGTTTCCCACGTTGCATCCTCTTCTAACTCACCCTGTTCGATTTCGTCTGGGTGCCAGTATGGAAGCAATGTGTGTGTCTGTAGGCGTGGTCTCCTCCTGCTCCGTTTGCTGGTCGTCCGAGTCTGTTAGAGCCGTAATGGTGTTGACCGCGGGCAAACTCTTATCGAAGGATACGCCTTGCTTAAATCTCGGCCCGAGTTGGATGTGAATCCAACCCTATTGTTCGACTGGTAGTGCTTGCAGGATGATATATACCTGAAACTGGGTGGGGCACCCGCTCTGCACGCGTAACACGTGGTGGTCGTAGACGTGCTTGTGCGTTGTGTGCTGCCTCCTCCTGTATTCGTATTCAAATTACGATCTCGTTGTTGGGCTGGAAACTGTCTACGCCTATCCCCCCACATTCATCTGTGTCCGTACCCGTTGTCTGAGGATGGCATCGGTTTCTTGTATGTCTGGATTTAAAATGCGGAGAAGGTCTTCAGTCTCCAGGTGGTCCCAACCTATGTGGTGTTGTAGCGTGCGTTCATACGTCATATTACCTGTCAGGTCCTCGAGGGCCTGTATGAGGCAGTGATTAAGCAACCGCTTAGGAAAGTCCTTGCCCTTATCTGCTCGCTCCCAGGCTCTCTTGTGAACTTCCATAATCTTGTTCAAATGTTCCCTGGCTGACTCTACACCCTTGGTGCGGGGATTACCCTTCGCCAACTTCTTAAAGGTAGGGTCTACGGTGGCCTTGCTCTCATGTTGACAGATTTGGTCTATGACCTGTTCCGCCGGATATACCCTCAGCTGATTATGGTTGTCACGGAGATAGTCAATTGTGGCCTTTGCTGCCTTAAAGTGTATGAGTACCTTATAGAACCAACGTACCATCCACGACTCATCTAGTCCTGAGACATGGGCGTTCTTCAGTGCCTCTTCCAGCGCCCCTCGTGTGTCTCTATCGGCTGTGCTGCTTAATTGATAACGGTCTAAAGGCCAATCGGGCCATGTCCGTGGCTCCGGAGCTCTGTTCTTCCTGATAGCTTCCAATTGAGTATTCAACGCTCCTTTCAGTGTATCGATCGTGGACGTTAGTAATGTACATCTTGGGACATCGTAGTTTCCCTGTGCTCGACAAAGTTCATCCACAAAGAAAGATATCTTCCCTTCGAGGCGTTTGACATGGCTCGGCGATGCTCGTTCCACTGCGCTGGTGTCATGATCGGCTCTCTCGCCTGTTCGTCTTTGTGCGGTCGTTTTCTGCTGCCATGAACATTACCGTCGTCGACATCACTAGACTTGCGCTTACCGTCGTCGACGTCACTATACTTGCGCTTACCGTCGTCAACGCAACTAGCCTTGCGCATATCCTGTATCGATCGCGCGAAGTCTCGGTGCTGTCGGCTGAGTTCCCATCGTCTACGTAGTTGTTCTCATTCGGCTTCCCTACGATAATCTCCATGTGGGTCGCTCAAATATTGCTCTAGCTGTCGGCCCCTGATTTCGTCAGAGTTTTGCTGACGAGTGCCCGTGGCCCACCCTGACATATTGCTATGCCGTTGGACTTGTCGCTCATCCCCTTTGCCTGCGAGGGAATCCTGACTTGCACTGGTGAAACTCCCCGATCGAGTTCGCTTTCGAGTGAAATCTCGTTCAGGTGCTCGGTGAAAAGACTGCCATGAATGCGGTCTATCACCCGCTGAATGAATGCCCGAGGTACCTCGGACATTGGCTACCCTGTGTCGCTCAGTTGCTGGTTCAGCAGACTTTGAACGACTAGTATGCCTAATCACAAATTGCACCTCACTGTCTTCTGGATCTGCTCTCCCTCTTGCCGATAAGCGAGACCCGTGCCCCAACTGATGTCGCCTGCTTGCTACCTGGCGCACGTCTTGGTCTGTCTGTTCATATCGCGGTTGTTCATCTCTTCGACGCGATGCTATTGTCTGGCGCAAAGAAGCCGTGCCTCCTTGGTGGGTCTGCTCGAAATCTGACAAGGATCTCTGGGTTGCTTTGCCGTCGCGACGAGTGCGTCGAGGGCTACGGGGTGCTGGACGCATAGGCATCTTGATGTTAAGACTTCGATGTATGGCTTTGTGTTGTTGATGAATAGTTGGTCCAGATTGAAGGAGTGTCGGCTATTATATAATAGTTGACTTCAGCCATTTGTGTTACACACTTTCTTCCGCCGTTCTCCTCCCGTGATACCAAAATAGCTAATTATCATTGAATCATGTTGATGTCTACAAGGTCTGCTTGCGGGTCCCCGAAAACTCGTTGCGCTCGAATACACCTTGCTCCTTAATGATTGCTAATCATTTTGTTTGGGTTGGTTTTGTTAATGAGTACTCGTTTTGCTCTCCTTTGCTCTGCCTATAGGAGTAATTAAGAGTTGCTGATAGACTCGAAGCGTGTTCAATGATCAACCGCCTGTCGTGTTCTAGCGTTCTGAATGCTCCTTTAATCCAACCTTCGGACCACTGTACTCCAACATCAATCAAACCCGAGGCCTGCAGCCAGGAAGTTCAGGTCAAGGTTCCCAAGAATAACCTTGAAGCCCAAGGTAGTTACATCGGTTATGAAGTTGGAAAACCAAAAACAAATTCCCTATTCAAACCAACTTGAGTGTACTTGCACGATGCCTGATAAGTGCCGTCTACTCTTGCATGTACTATTTCATCTGTTCCTTGCAAGAGTCCGCTGCATCTTGACGATTCGCTTTATACGTCGGTGATAACGTTCTCCTTAGTTTTCACCAACAATCATACAACCGTACCAGGCTATGTTGGTCCTACGGCTGATTCACTTACGTTGACTTCTTTCTCTCTAGAATGGAAATTTAAGTATATATATATATATATGTATATATATATACGAAAATGTATTCTGTCTTGTAACATCGATAAATATGTCATCTAGTTGTGTGTTGGTCGTGGGTTCGATACCCCGTGATATATTTTTTTCCTATGCTTTCGTGACCATCGAAGTTCGCGCATGCAATCTTCTAACCATGCCAGTCTTTTCGTCTAGCCAATTGATTACCAAAACTTGCTCCCGTAGTTGATATTTGTTGAAAATACAAGTTGAAATCGCATTCTTTCTGTCTCAGTTTCTCCCAAACTGTGCCTAGCTCCTCTTCTGCATTGCTACCTGTCTCACGCGCGCTTAATTCACACGTTTCCATTCTACGTCGCCTGACACTGTCGATTCTACATTGACACTGTCGATTCTACATTGCTACCTGCTTTTCTTGATCACCTCTATCTGCCCTTTGTCGTCGCTGTACTCGCCCACAACTATGAAAATCTGCCATATCGACCTTCTCTACGCCAAATTACGTTCTTCTATACCCCTAACTGCGATACTGCATCATGTTCGTGTTGTGTGGATTGACTAGGGCAGTCAAAACATTGTTCAAACGTCCTATGACTGCTAATTAGTCAGAGGGAGGCCTTGATTGTCAACGACGGCCTGAAAAGTCGCATTGGAATTGAAGTATCTGGATTTTCGGACCGAAGATGGATTAAAAAATCAAAAGAAGAATGAATGGTTGTTGGGAAATGGTCGGATGACTAATTAATCTATAAAAAAATTTAGAAATAAAAAATGCTAAAAAATTGCATATATTACTAATCACTCCAATTTGCTCTAGATTTAAAATAATTTAAAAAAAATATGCATAAAAAAATATAAATATATATATATATATATATATATATATATATATATATATATATATATATATATAAATCACGCAAGCGTATCAAACCGAGCAAAACGGATATATATATAATTATATATATATATTTATTTTTTTAAATAAAATTAGTAGCATTCGACCGGATGGATAACTATATATATATATATATATATATATATATATATATATATATATATATATATATATATATATATATATATATATATATATATATATATATTTATAGAAAAAAAATAGAAGAAATAAAATGCTCATCAGCTAAATAAAATGGGCACCTGTTAATTTTTGCATATATTACCAATCACTCCAATTTGCTCTAGATTTATAATAATAATAAAAATCTGCAAAATGTATATATATATATATATGAAAATCACGCAAACGTATCAAACCGAGCAAAACGGAAGGTGGGGATTTCTTTTCACTTATCTGTGCTCGGAAGACTTTGCTCCTGTTGTAGTTTGCAAGCTCCTTTCGGCTATCCGGTTCTGAGGGAGATCAACTCCCCTGTGCTCGGAAGACTTTGCTCCTGTCGTACTTTACAAGCTCCTTTCAGCTACCCGGTTCTGAGGGAGATCAACTCCTGTAATTCGTCAATAAAATGAACTTCTCCGTCCACTATTATCCTCGAGATAAAATCGAATAATACACCTAAAGTAACTAGTCGTAAAAATGTAGTAAACACATCAAAATACGATACTAAAACCTACTGAGTCTCCCTGAGGCTCAGTGCGGTGTATTTATTCTTATATTTGATTGTCTACGTGGTCTACAAATAATTCACCTCGTGTGAATTAATTGTAAACTAATTCTAACTCCACACTGATAGTGGTTTAAGGGGACTTTTACCACAAATGATAGATCCTCTAATCACCCCTTTTTTAACTTGTCCGGAACTGGCAGACGGAGTGCTGAGAAGGGCTGATGACAATCAGGCAGATCGGAGTTGTACAAGCTCATACAGAAAAGTTTAGGAGCTGCAACTTAATGTGCCAAACATACAATAGAGCGAAACTGCTGTCATATATATGTATAGATCTGACGATTAATTGAAATTGGATGTTCATTTGAAGTTGGCAAATGAAGATCGATTGGTAACCGATATGAAGCTTGCAGACACTGCAGGCTCGATATAACAGAAGCCACGTGGCGCACGCAATAAGACTGATGTCTCGAGTCAGAACAGAGATTGAGGTGGCAGCAAAGACAAGGGCAACAAAGGTGGGAAAACTGACCATTTCGCTAAGGACCGTTTGTTTGACGGTGGGTGCAGAAGTAATAGTAACAAAGATCATATGACAACCCTATACGAACAGGCAGGACGGGACGGGCCGATCGTGCGACGGCTGAGAAATAGAAAATAAAAACTTGGAGAGAAGAATCGCTGTTCGACTGTCGTAGAATGTCGGGCATACTGGACAATATGATGTAAGCTTGTTACCGAAAGGTTGGGCTGGTCTAAACATAAAGAAACAATATACATCCTCGATAGTATGGTATGGACAGATTGAGCTTACGGTTGGGTTTGCTGACACAGTGAGCTGGCAGACAGTCCATAGGGTCGACGCCAAGGTATTTGACGTGCCTTTACTTGGGTGGTGATGGATACGAGACTATGTGTTTGAGTTGTCGCTGACAGTCGGGACAAAGCGACGGGCTCCCTGTGGAAAAAGAATGACTGTGGTGGCAATTCAAGTTCCAGGAAGTTGCATGTGATATATGGCTACAGCTACCATGTTCACAATGCGACTAAAGCTCTATCAGATCTTCAATAATGAGCACGTCGTTGAGAAGTGTTTCTGGATCGCTGATGGTCCCCAATAAGGAGCCTGAAACATTGGTGTTTCGATGCAAATCTTGTGCCGTTAAATCGACAATTCAAGTTTCGGTATATCCCGGTACTCAATGAAGAGGACATAATGCGACGTGTATCAAAGTATAAATAATCCTCTAACTCGGACACGGCGCGTGGCTGTTGATAGGTCGAGCTTGTACGCGAGTCCACAAAGTACATGCGCCTATTTTGTTTTTAGGAAAAAGCCATATCGATACCTGAAGATACCAATTGGGTTGGCCGATTCAGGATTCACATCCCATATATATATATATATATATATAAGACAAATCAAAACGACCGCAACATTGGTTATACGTTTGCGATCATATTTGCGTGCTGATGCAAATACACAAGCTAGCCTCCATGCGCCAGGTGATACGGCTCCTAAACAGCTCGGCCCTAGGCACATCGACGCGTACGCCACACGGGTCATCAGGCAATAGCGTCTAGAGATTTTGATACTAATTCAATATGTGACGAGAATACCTATGCATAAACATCAGAAGGGAAAGTACACAGCCCCTATTTGTATCGTCGACTGAGTAATAGAGTTACGTGTATGTCTAGTTCGATTCGGAAACAAACGGTAGTGTACACTAGGCCACAACACTGTATCGAAATATCAACAATGGATGATCGCGCTTTGAGAAGAATTTTGTCATAAACCATGCAATGACATAGCCGCGACTCGCATATCTAATCCTGAAGCACCAATACAAGCAAAAGTGCGGCAGCAGAAGTCCCTTTTAACCCCCATGACGCGCCAGATGACAAGGTTCCTATACAACGTACATCGGCTTTGGGTATATCGACGCGTACGCTACACGGATCATCAGGTAATAATTACCGGCCTCCAGCCAACTTAGTGGACGGTGATCAGATGCCTGATCAACCACCAGCCGAGATAGGAGTGAATGGAGTATTTCATATCTCATGACTTGGTCGACGAGTCATACGTACAGATCAACCACCAGCAGAGATAGGAGAGAACTAAGTATTCCATATTCATGACTTGGTCGACGAGTCATACGTACAGAGTGAAAGTGAGTTATGAAAGCCGAACAAGGGCCAGCGGGCTGAATAGATAAAACAAACTCGGGTTGAGATACTGGGGTGTCTGACGTCAACATGTGTATGTATTTTGGACGTATGGCAACAATAATGTTCGACCGACAACCGTGCATATGTTATTTTACAAGTAAACGACCATGATATGCGCACCCTCGTTGACACGGGACAAGTCGTTCAGTCATAACTCAGGAATCCGAAGGTAAGGCACGCCTAACCCTTACGCCACCAGCTAAGAATAGTTCTATATATTTGGCGGAAATCTAAGCTCTAAAACCCTGAAGCATTACATTCCGAAGGCAGAAACCATATTCGTCCCAAACGTGAGGCTACTACACGTCATATATAAAGATCATCGACTTTGTATGCTTATATTTTGTAAATTAGGTTTTTGTATCTCAGATTTTCAGTTGAGTGTTTCTCTCACTTGTCGGATATCCTGTAGGTAACTGGCAATTCTCGCTTTGTTTGTATTGAATCTAGTATTAGGAATTTATACATATTGGACGTATATCATGAACTCAGGAATCGAGAATCCTGGGTTTTGGGATGTGATGTTGGATGTTTTAGCGTTTTAATATTCTCTAGTACTCAGATGCTGCATAGTTTCACGAGCACATTTTAGTGAGTGCAGCAATAAGCTTCAATTCTACACGACACATTTATCACCGCATGACTTTCGTAGGGAACAAGGGAATACTATCTACATGGTGCTAGTCACGCAAAACGCAAAAAAAAACCCCCAACTTGAAGCCGACGGATAGATTTCAGCTATTACTTTCTCTAACGTACTGAATTTAGGGCTGTTGTACCAAGTTCTTACGCAGATTGGTATTTCTGACCCGATTCTTTTCTGAACAATTCTGGAATTTTAAAAAACTGCAATGTAATATATATATATAAACATAGTCAACGAAACACGGGATTAATTTCAGGTGTGAAAATCGATGAAATAAGCCCCGAGTCCTAGGTTTAGGGTTTGAGAGTTTTTTTTAAATTGTTAAAAAAAAAAATCTTCAAGAAAAATGTTCTATTTCAAATTATTGTCGTAAATCCGTGAATTTTAGACAATTTTTGTAGGGAGAGCCAATCAAATTGGCTTAAATCCCTACACATTGATGTATATGTGTGTTTCTATTGGTTCATTTTCTATTCATTGTCTATGGCTTCGTTTCCATTGGTCGTTTTATAATTCAAGTGCCATTTCGTATTGTATGCGGTTGTTTGTTGATTGTTGCAGTGAGCTTTTGTGAGTTCATGTTTCTTTGGGAATTGTATTTACGATCAGCTTTAACGTTATGATTAACTTGCATCGGAATAACTTTCGATGTGTCACTTTTAAATTTGAAATTCTTTTTTGAAAACCTGTGCTTAAGAATGAATTAGATTCAACTTTAGATGAACATGGCAGATTTTTACTTTATTTTGTAAAAAAAAAGACATTTCTACATCTATCTACAAATATTTATACATTGCTATGTATATATTTTAAACCTTTAAGAAGTTATATGCCCTGACATCGCCTATTTGTATTTGCTATTGTAAATTGTTTTACCATTCCAGTATACAATATCCCTCAGCGAGCAAATACCAAACACATTCCCAGTCCATTACAGTTTAGGCGAGTAATGGCGCCGAAGAATACATGTGTATTGTTTTGCAATGCATAATTCTACTTTTACCGATTTGCGTGTAGGTTTACTTTGATTAGATTACGTCGGTTATTGTATATCAACACGTAGGAAATGTTAAAGTTTTCAAACAATCCAATTAAACTGAAAGCAGTATAATTTGGATTATGTTTGGAATCCTTAACGTAGGAGAAATTTTAGGTACAGCAAACTTGTGTATATTGTTTAATCTGATGAGTATTGTACTCATCAGATGTAGGCAATTACCATGTAATGCGTCATTCGTGACGGTTTATATGATAACAATTTCTGCTAAATTATCTTTCCACCCTTGTGGTGAAATATGCAATTTATGTTTCCAGGAGATATTTGTAATTGCGCATAGTGGTGGAACTGAGAATTTGCAGTAGATTGTGTAAACATGAATTGTATCTCAGATAGCAACCTGGTTGATCCTGCTAGTAGTCATATGCTTGTCTCAAAGATTAAGCCATGCATGTCTAAGTATAAATATATATATTGTGAATCTGCGAATGGCTCATTAAATCAGTTATAGTCTATTTGATAATATCTACTACTTGGATAACCGTGGTAATTCTAGAGCTAATACATGCGAAAAAGCCCGACTTCGGAAGGGCTGTATTTATTAGATAATTCCGAAGGCAGAAACCATATTCGTCCCAAACGTGAGGCTACTACACGTCATATATAAAGATCATCGACTTTGTATGCTTATATTTTGTAAATTAGGTTTTTTGTATCTCAGATTTTCAGTTGAGTGTTTCTCTCACTTGTCGGATATCCTGTAGGTAACTGGCAATTCTCGCTTTGTTTGTATTGAATCTAGTATTAGGAATTTATACATATTGGACGTATATCATGAACTCAGGAATCGAGAATCCTGGGTTTTGGGATGTGATGTTGGATGTTTTAGCGTTTTAATATTCTCTAGTACTCAGATGCTGCATAGTTTCACGAGCACATTTTAGTGAGTGCAGCAATAAGCTTCAATTCTACACGACACATTTATCACCGCATGACTTTCGTAGGGAACAAGGGAATACTATCTACATGGTGCTAGTCACGCAAAACGCAAAAAAAAAAACCCCAACTTGAAGCCGACGGATAGATTTCAGCTATTACTTTCTCTAACGTACTGAATTTAGGGCTGTTGTACCAAGTTCTTACGCAGATTGGTATTTCTGACCCGATTCTTTTCTGAACAATTCTGGAATTTTAAAAACTGCAATGTAATATATATATATAAACATAGTCAACGAAACACGGGATTAATTTCAGGTGTGAAAATCGATGAAATAAGCCCCGAGTCCTAGGTTTAGGGTTTGAGAGTTTTTTTTTAAATTGTTTTAAAAAAAAATCTTCAAGAAAAATGTTCTATTTCAAATTATTGTCGTAAATCCGTGAATTTTAGACAATTTTTTTGTAGGAGAGCCAATCAAATTGGCTTAAATCCCTACACATTGATGTATATGTGTGTTTCTATTGGTTCATTTTCTATTCATTGTCTATGGCTTCGTTTCCATTGGTCGTTTTATAATTCAAGTGCCATTTCGTATTGTATGCGGTTGTTTGTTGATTGTTGCAGTGAGCTTTTGTGAGTTCATGTTTCTTTGGGAATTGTATTTACGATCAGCTTTAACGTTATGATTAACTTGCATCGGAATAACTTTCGATGTGTCACTTTTAAATTTGAAATTCTTTTTTTGAAAACCTGTGCTTAAGAATGAATTAGATTCAACTTTAGATGAACATGGCAGATTTTTTACTTTATTTTGTAAAAAAGACATTTCTATTTCTACATCTATCTACAAATATTTATACATTGCTATGTATATATTTTAAACCTTTAAGAAGTTATATGCCCTGACATCGCCTATTTGTATTTGCTATTGTAAATTGTTTTACCATTCCAGTATACAATATCCCTCAGCGAGCAAATACCAAACACATTCCCAGTCCATTACAGTTTAGGCGAGTAATGGCGCCGAAGAATACATGTGTATTGCTTTGCAATGCATAATTCTACTTTTTACCGATTTGCGTGTAGGTTTACTTTGATTAGATTACGTCGGTTATTGTATATCAACACGTAGGAAATGTTAAAGTTTTCAAACAATCCAATTAAACTGAAAGCAGTATAATTTGGATTATGTTTGGAATCCTTAACGTAGGAGAAATTTTAGGTACAGCAAACTTGTGTATATTGTTTAATCTGATGAGTATTGTACTCATCAGATGTAGGCAATTACCATGTAATGCGTCATTCGTGACGGTTTATATGATAACAATTTCTGCTAAATTATCTTTCCACCCTTGTGGTGAAATATGCAATTTATGTTTCCAGGAGATATTTGTAATTGCGCATAGTGGTGGAACTGAGAATTTGCAGTAGATTGTGTAAACATGAATTGTATCTCAGATAGCAACCTGGTTGATCCTGCTAGTAGTCATATGCTTGTCTCAAAGATTAAGCCATGCATGTCTAAGTATAAATATATATATTGTGAATCTGCGAATGGCTCATTAAATCAGTTATAGTCTATTTGATAATATCTACTACTTGGATAACCGTGGTAATTCTAGAGCTAATACATGCGAAAAAGCCCGACTTCGGAAGGGCTGTATTTATTAGATACAAAACCAATGCGCTTCGGCTGTTTCTCGGTGATTCATAATAACTTTTCGGATCGCATGGCCTTGTGCCGGCGACGTTTCGTTCAAATTTCTACCCTATCAACTTTCGATGGTAAGGTATTGGCTTACCATGGTTACAACGGGTAACGGAGAATTAGGGTTCGATTCCGGAGAGGGCAGTTACTGAGCTCCGACAGAGAACATACATATATGTTAGTATGGTTAGATGTGCACTGTGCTCATCATATGTCATACTCAGACCAATGATGGACAAACCAGTAGCTAATATAGCCCGTACGCTGGTACCAATCATGTGCAAATATAGATTTTTACAAATTATACAGACCGACCAAGGCATTGAGTATGTTAATGACGTACTTTCAAGCGTCGACAAAAAACTCAGTCTCTCGCCTGTACCAACTTAAATCTGATGCGTAAACGTGTGAACTATCACACCGATACCTTATACCACTGTTACGGAAATTTGTTGAACAAACCCCCGGTAACTGGTGGTCACGACTTCCCTTCGTACAGATGGGCCACAATCTGCGCCCATCAAGAAGAAACAAATCTCCGCGATTTAATGTGTACTCTAGTCGCAGACAGAATTGACTCAGGGACTAGAACACACCAGTAAACACAACGCAGCCAGTGCAACAGTACCTTGGGAATAGTGATTGAATCTACCGATTAGCTCTGTTGTACTCCAACATTTGTTGAGTCTGAAACTTCTACTATCATAGCTTGAGGGTCTTTTTCTGTTGGTTCTGGTTTGAATACTAAAATTTGATGTCCCATCACACTGTAGAGTTGAAGAGTACTGATAAAGATACGACCAAAGGAAACAATAGACCTCTTCTCAAGTACGAATCTCTCAGCTAGGTTAAGCCCTAGGTGAAGAGATTCGTCCTGAGTCTGTATTCTGAACTTTAGAATTCTGATAATTCACTAGACTCATATTTTCACTTGAGTGTTTCTCTCACACGCGGCTCTTGGATATTTATCCAAGTGCCCCGCCATATTCCTGATGACTCCAATATCAGGAATTGGGTCAGAAACCTGAAACTCAAGATTTGGGAATCCTGAGATTTCTGGAATCTGACAATATGCCAATAATGGTACCCAAATGCTACAACCCCCCCAACTTTGCGCTGTGTAGCTCGCTAGGAGTGTAAAGTGACATTTGGTACTATAGTCTGAGGTTGGTGTTTTTTGTACAGGGAAAAACTTGACCCCCCCGCAAGGGATAGGTGAAAAGCCTGCCACCATTATCTATACTTACTTCTTATTATTCCTTATTATACTAACTTATGTATCGCACCTCGTTCGCTGGAGTCCGTCTTGACCTGTGCACGAGTCCTGAAGACGCGGCTCTGGGAAGCTTCCTCGACATTGAGTCTTAAACCGAGACTGTGGTCATTATCCCTCTGGTATGTGGGTAGAGCATGCTACAAGGCAAGTGTTGGGTGTTCGTTGATGTCAGTGAGACTGTCTAAGCCCCCCGCTTTGTGCGCTTTCTATTGTCTGCCGACCGTACGTTGTCGCATGTCAGTGTTTGTTTCTTCTGACGTCGTTTGCGGCGCTTGCGTTTCGGAATTGTGTAAGAACATCCGCATTTAGTATCTCTGACTCATGAGTCCATGTGCGTTCACCATTTGGCCATTGCAAGAGATAGTCGAAGGAAGCATTACCCCGTTCTGAAGGTTGGGAGTCAATATTTTTTTTCTTCAAATTGTGACTCTTCTTCCTGTGGAATGGCACCATTGGGTACGAATACTTCCTCTGGGTTGGCTGCTTTGTGCAAGCCTATCAGTTCATCGTTGACCTATTTTGAATACTCAGGGGCCTTGGTCCCATCAAGGTTACAGACAATATACCCGTTGCCCTCCTTGCTTACTATCTTGTATGGACCGCCGTGAGGATTGGTTAATTTATTCATCTCTCCTTGTTGGCGGATCATAACAATGTCCCCTTCGTCGAAGTTTACGTACTTATTCTGGTATTTTCGATCATATGCTGCACGCATCTTTTCTTGATATTGTGCTGCATTACTGTTCAGTGCGGGTTTGATCACCTCGTGTATGTCATCGAGTTTGGCTTGCCATGACTCTGATGTGCCAGGTGCTGTCACTACTTCATTGTAGTCAGTCAGCTGGTTCTGTCTACGCCCAAAGTACACATTGAATCTTGGTGATTTGGGTTTTCTTAATGTGCGTAGGTTGTGTTGTAGTTTCACTATGTTGAGAGCAGCTATCTTGACTCTTGTGTTTTAGTGATGGAGTGTCACTGTCTGAATTGAAGTTGAATTACTTCGTTGTGTTGTAGAGTTTCCCCTCTCAGTTTAGATGTTTAACTGTTCTGGTAGATATCTGACCTTGGTTACCCTAGTTTCTTTCCTTGTTATATTATCTGAGATATATATGCTATTTATGTTCGTAGTAACTCTTCCCAATAGTGTTGTGTGTCTATGTTTGCATATTCACAGTCACATATATGGCGGACCACAATTATGTGTGTGTAGAAACTTAACTATTTTTGTGTGCAGTACCACAATTATATTTTTGTAGGATTACAATTATATGTGCAGTAGCTCGATGAGAGACTACAGTAGTATTTCTATATACGTTAATAACGTTTTGCGTCGTCAGCCCGAGAGAACGTACGAGTAATTTGAGACTTCTTCTCATATTATTCTATTTATAGAATACGGGCCACCGGCTAGCCGAGAGCCGAGGCATAACAAAGTCTCCTTCGTCAAAGTTTACGTACTTCTTCTGGTGTTTTTGGTCATATGCTGCACGCATCTTTTCTTGATATTGTGCTGCATTACTGTTCAGTGCGGGTTTGATCACCTCGTGTATGTCATCGAGTTTGGCTTGCCATGACTCTGATGTGCCAGGTGCTGTCACTACTTCATTGTAGTCAGTCAGCTGGTTCTGTCTACACCCAAAGTACACATTGAATCTTGGTGATTTGTGTTTTCTTGATGTGCGTAGGTTGTGTCCCATTTGTACAAATGGTAATCGCGAACACCAGTTTCCTGGGTTCTGTTCTACGAATTTCCTAAGGAAGGGTAATAGATCTCTATGTGATCGTTCGTTTACTCCTAGTACTTTGGGTTGATATGGTCTTGACACTAGGTGTTCCATAGGTGCCTGTTTAATGACCTTTCCGAATATTTTGTTCACATACTCAGTGCCCTGGTCTGTTTGCAAGACTTGTGGGAATCCGTGTTCACATATGATTGGGACTAGTGTGCGTGCGACTGTGGCCGCTGACTTGTTCATCATAGCTCGCAGTATGACATACGAGGAGTTTTCCATACAAGTATGTACGTGTTGCCTCTGTTCGAGTCTAATAGTGGACCTATTGTATCCACTTGTATTTTATCACCTGGAAATGCAGCTGATATTGACTGGAGTGGATGATATCCACGTTTATATATTATATTTTGTAGGCACGGTGTGCATGCGTCCACGTACTTTGTTGCGTGTTCTGTGCGCACGGCCCAGTTGTGGCCGTCTTGCTCAAGCTTGTCTACTGTTTCTTCGGCTGTATAATGGCTTATATTGTGGTATTGTGCAATCAGAGCTGTTTTATCCCATTATGTCGCTGTGGTTTGCTCTGTTGCCTCTACATTACCATCTTGTTGTGCAGCTATGTTGACTGCTGTGTGCGCTACTTTTTGTTCAAAGTATGGAGACTTTGGTCCAATTTTTGCGACTATAGTGGTTTCCCATGGCGTTTTACCGCATGCTTTCGAGCCTTCATGGAGGAACATGTTGTTTGTGTTTTCAACCAGCATAGGGTCCGTTTCCATGAGAGACAGGAAAGTGGGAAACCAGGTTGCATTAGGGAAGAACGGTACACATATAGTGATACTCGTCGCTTCTTCTTTGACTTTGTCGAGTACTTCAGGTATGAGATTCCAGGGTGTGTTTGCCCATGGGTTTATCTCATCTGCACATTTTTGAAGTAGTGCATTTTGTTCTCGAGTGTAGTACCTGTCTGTTTGTGCGTTGTGTGCCGTCGCAAACAAGTCTACTGTGAATTTACTAAATCTACGTTCTGCTTCAATATAAAATCGTGGATGTAGTTTCCAGTCTATATCTGACACCGTGACAGGCATGTTTGTTTCCAGGTCAGTGTATTCCTAACCATTGTGTGTATGTTTGTTAGCTTCATTCATTGTTTTCTCATTGACTGTGTCTTCGTGTAATCTTGAGAGCATGTCCGCAACTTTGCTGTCTTCTCCTGGTACATGTATGATTGTGAAGTGATGATGGAAGGTTTTAGCTATCCATCTCGCTAAAAGGGGGTGCAACGTTTGTTGCGAGTTCATTTAGCGTAGAGCCTTATGGTCTGTTCAGACTGTTATGTCACCGCCTTTAATATACTTAGAAAAATGTTCTAAGCCGTAGACCAGTGCTAACAGTTCTTTGGTGTTAGTACCATACTTCTGCTGTGCTGAATTCAGGCATTCAGAGAAATATAATATATCTCTTCTGACTCCGTCTATGATTTGGAACAGACACCCTCCAATACCATAGTCACTTGCATCATTCATGATGTAAAATGGCGCTCCATCTACCAGGTAGGCAAGAGTAGCTGAGCATGATATTGCATCTTTCAGTTCTTCCCACTTCTTCTTCGGTTGTGGAGTCCATAAGTTCTCTATGGGTTGGTTCATCTTCCCCTTCATTAAGGGTCTGAAGTGTTTTGTGATATGTGCAAACTGAGGTATGTGATCTCGCATGTAGTTGGCTAAGCCTACTGCTTTGTGCAGACACGTTTTGTTCTTGGCAGTGGCCAGTCAATCATACGTTTCTGTTTCTCTGGATCAGCTTTGAGGACGTCTGTGGTTACTTTCACGCCGAGTATATTGACTGTTTTCACTGCAAATGCACATTTGTTATGGTTCAGCCTGAAGTTTGCAGCTTTAAAACGCTTACTCTGACTGTTTCACGATGTGCTACTTCTGTGAGACTGGCAATGACTATGTTGTCTACATATACCTGTACCCCTTCTATGTCTATTAGAAGGTTGGCCATGACTCGTTGGAACTGTGCCGTCAAGGAGTGCAACCCAAATGGTGCTGTTTTGAACGAGTATTGTGCCCCTATCCGCGAGAATGTGAAGAAGTGTCTACTGTTCTCATGCACTAAGAAGTGATGGAAGCCTCCTGTGAGGCCAAGCTTCGAGAAGTATTTAGATCCTTGAAGGTTGTGTAGTACCTCTTTTATCTTCGGCAATACAAACTTATCTTGTTCATATTGGTAGTTTACTTCACGTAAATCCAAACATGTGCGTACCTTTTTGAGTAAACATGTTTGGTCGTGTTCGCCCGTGGATAAGAGTGATAGAATACTTGTGTGGGGTGTTCACGTTTGTATATGTGTCCCTCACGTAGCCACTTTTGTACACTCCTTTCTGTTGCGATGCCCTTGCTTTATGGTTGCAAGTCTAATGAGATCTTCAGTTAGCTCATAGAATGTTTGCTCTGGAATACTACCATCTGCATTGGTTTGTGCTTTAATGATTCTATCGGTTTTGACCTGTTGACCATACATCCGTAGTGTGTCATAGCGATCTACCTTTAATAGCTGCAAGTTAATAGGGTCTCTGCCTGGAATATCACTGTAGCGACGGTTGATTTCCATCAGTGTGCGACGCAGGCGCTCTGTGCGTACTTCTACGTTAAGACGGCCATTGTGTATGTCTATCAACCACTTCTGGTAAAGATAATCTACTGGTATCTTACGCAGTGTATTGATGATAATAATGTTACAGTCTTCCGCATCCTTGTAGCCTTTAGTAAGCTCGGGATCTGCGCGGATTCTCTTCAGTGCTGTCTTAGAGACATCAGTTGCATCGGTTTGAGATAGCAACTACTGAATGAAAGCTACATACTGTTGTAGTGGCATACCACTAGTCTCGAACATCTCTATTGCTTTAAACATAAACTGAATTACATCTAAGCAATCTGACATTCTCATTACCAAACCAGAAGGCCACTTAGGAAAGTCTGAGACTTTCCATAGTTTATTCATTATCGGCTCATCTAGTTTATCACCTTCTCTTGAACTAACCAATAGAAGAGATGCTACGAGTGAAGCTATGTTGATAAATTCACCTACCTCGTTTGCGTCTGTTGCTGCCAACTGTCTCTCAAATAGCTCCATGAGCCATGCATCTAACTTGGGAGTCAAGCGCTTGGACTGTTGATCATTCAAGCGCTTGGGCTGTTGATCATGCACTGCCTGTCTCAGCTTGTGCAGCGTGACTATATCAACCTTGTCCTTAGGACCGAGTACCCATACCTTGTCGCGAATCAGAGTGATAAGATGGTGACACTTGTACACCTTCTTATCAATCGTCTCTACATACTTGGCCATGTCTGGATCCTTGGGGATCCCTTCCCCTGGGGAGGAGGTGTGTTTTCAGACATAGTTGGTGGTGTATGCGTGCGGTTGCGTTGTTCGCTATTCGGTTTGGCTTGTTTGGCTTGTCTTGCTGTTCTTGCTTCTGCTTGTGCACTTGATGTCATTGACTGTTTTGTGTTGGACAGTGAGAGTGACTGTTGTTTAGTGGCTTGTGATTATTTGCTTTGCTTTACTTCTATGTGTGTGCGCCTATCCTTCCCTTCTATCACCAAAGCACTAAGCATGAGACACTACTGCACTGTGTGTGTGTGTGTGTACTTATTTGTGTTTGCTTTGGCTGCGCTTGGCTGTGTGTGGGCTCAAGTTGTAGTCCGTTTGCGTTGTGTTCAAATCTCTCTGTGTGTGTGTGTGTTTGATATGTTATCCGTTTAATCTGTTGTTAGGTTTGAAAAACCCTAATCATCAGACTCCTGAGGTTATGTTTTGAAAAACCCTAGTCATCAGGTTCTGGGTCTTGGGTTCAGAAACCCCAAGTGACGTCACACTGTCAATAATCTCTTATTGTTAGCTGACTGGTATACTCGTTTGATTTGATTCCTTCTCGTGTATATTAGAATATGAGCATTGATAACTTCCACTGGAGGTCCAGTGGTGTTATGAGCGTCTGAATCGTTGTGCCAGCTTACTATGTGCTGGTCTTTTAATATATGTGATATCTCAGGTGCTATACTTATATAAGTATGCCCTAACAATAAACATATTTCTCTTGATTCAGGTCTTTTTATTTTGAGCCTGTGTTCGTATATATCTGAGTCAGATTTGCCAATTCATATAACTATAGTTATAGTTTGGTCTTTATATGGAGGTGTTTGCACCTCTATGTATGTATATACTCACACAACACATATACTAATGTAATAAGAGAGCGCGCACCAAAGTGTTTTGTTATCGATTGGCAGTCCCTGTAGAAATACGGTCTCCGGTCAGTCTAAAATATCAAGATCAATTGAGATAATACATTGGTTTTTATTTGTATTTTAAATATTTTAATACAAGCTTTTTTCCAATATTTCCAAAGTGTTCTAAATTCACTTTGATGGCTCCAATAGCCTGAGTATTTGGTATGACTCATCTACTTGGACCTATTTGAGACATTAGTAGATGTAGGATATTATAAACTAAATTTTATAATCTCCGAACTACTACTTATAGATTTTGGTCCTCCCGCCAATCTCCAAAATCCAATAAGTCTTTTTCTTTTTTTAACTTTTCTTCAGATAGAACTTTATTTATATCAGCTAATGTATTAACGTGACTTACGCTATTATGTCTATCTACAAATTAGGCATGTGGTTATGAACACTTAGTACTTCTAGTGAAAATTATTCAATAAAAGAACAGCTAGAGGTACGCCCTGTGTGATCGAGGATATTTAGGCTCTTAACAAGAGGCAGTCCCGATCATTCTTACACAAGCTACCACTGCTAAATCCTAACTGACTAAATTGTATTTTAGTTTATTATAGTTTGAAACCTAGTAATTTCCATCGAAGTTTACATATTTTTTCAGTTAAATAGTAGTTACAGTAGTGTACTGCTTCTAGACTGTCTGACATCGATTTACTATCCAGCAAATACTATGGCTAAGGGTACTTCTAAAGGCAAGGGAGCGGCTAGCTCTAAGCCTGCTAAGCCTGCCGAGGTTCCTGAGGTCCCTGTGGAAACACCTAGCCTGTCTGGAGTTGAGCCTGCCGAGGAAACTGTTGGGGAAGCCAATTCTGAGGTTGGTACAGAGGATTATTCTGAGGATGACTCGTCGGATCCTAAAGCCTTGGAAGAAGAGGTATCTACTACCACGGAAAGGCTCGCCGGCGTCCGTGTATCACCTAGGAGTGAAGCTCAGGACCCCAGCTTGCCCCCCCCTGACCACGTGCCGTCAAATATTGGGGATAAACGTCGAAAGGCTGGAAAATTCGTGGATACGAATGTCGGGGGGCATTATAACTCCACATCTAAAGGACACTCCAGCACAAATCCGGAGTGAAAAAAGAAGTATTGGACCTGTCCGAAAATTTCGGTTTCGCCATCGATGGAGAAGCCATTCCATTCAGCTCAAATCTTGGGGCTGAAGCTGAGGACGCCATAACTCAACAACGAGTGGTTGGATCCTCTCAATCTCGACGCCAATTGAACCGCACTGAAGCGCTCTTGAAGGAGCTAGCGGTAGCAGCAGTTGTGGACCCCTCTATCGTGTCCCACTTGGCTGATATTCTTCCTATACCGAAGAAGAAGAAAAAAAAATTCGGGCCCAGTTTCGAACCCGAGACCTACTGGATTACCAGCCAGTACGTGTACCACTAAGCCAGTTACCACTGGTGAGAGAGAAAATATTTCAAAATTTAATCTCTATAGCTCTGATGCTACCATTGACCATCCTCTTGACAAGCCTAACCCTGTCAGAGGATATGATCGTATGGAACTCGATGAGGCTTACCATCCTCGTAATATCGACCCTCATTTGCCAACTAACCCTGGTAATCACGATTTTGGCAATCGCTACACCAGTACCTCGTTAGAGAGTTCCCGCTCTAATCCTGAGGATGAAGAAGTGAGAACCAGACATACTCGTCTCAGGCTATTACGCTCTGGTATGCAAGTCCTTGAGGACCGTCTATTGAATGACTCTGACCTTGACGATAGGAAAGCGGATAACATTCGCTATCTAATCGATAACAAGAGAAAGGGAATAGACACCATCTTGGCACTAGCAGCCCGTAGCACTGAGTATGAGCCTCGTGAACACTTAGAACCAAGCTTTATAAAGCAGTTAGGTAACGCGCAGGCTGAGGTCGATTTCTCTACTAATGAGAGTACAGTGGAGACACTGAAGGCCTTCGACCAACTTAAGGAGTCTGCCAGCCTTAGGGATGAGCAGATGATGAATGCCTTTATTCATTTATGTGAGCCAGGTAAATGGCAAACTATCTTGAAGGCTCATGAGCCCAACTGGAAAGCCCTACCCTGGCACCAGTTGCGTGATAATAAACTTATGTAAACTTCGATGGAAATTACTAGGTTTCAAACTATATTAAACTAAAATACAATTTAGTCAGTTAGATTTAGCAGTGGTAGCTTGTGTAAGAATGATCGGGACTGCCTCTTGTTAAGAGCCTAAATATCCTCGATCACACAGGGCGTACCTCTAGCTGTTCTTTATTGAATAATTTTCACTAGAAGTACTAAGTGTTCATGACCACTTGCCTAATTTGTAAATAGACATAATAACGTAAGTCACGTTAATACATTAGCTGATATAAATAAAGTTCCATCTGAAGAAAAGTTAAAAAAAAAAAAAAAGACTTATTGGATTTTGGAGATTGGCGGGAGGACCAAAATCTATAAGTAGTAGTTCGGAGATTATAAAATTTAGTTTATAATATCCTACATCTACTAATGTCTCAAATAGGTCCAAGTAGATGAGTCATACCAAATACTCAGGCTATTGGAGCCATCAAAGTGAATTTAGAACACTTTGGAAATATTGGAAAAAGAGCTTGTACTAAATTATTTAAAATACAAATAAAAACCAATGTATTATCTCAATTGATCTTGATATTTTAGACTGACCGGAGGCCGTATTTCTACACTTAACACCTTTTTTGAAGATGCACGTGATCGTGAACTTTTAGAGTCTCGCAAGTTCTTTGCAAACGATACCACTATTCGAGGTGCTCTAGCTCATATGACACATATGAATACTCGGATGGGTGGTCGTACCTATACTGGCGAATATTTATTAATTTGTAAGATGATGGAGACTCTGGGAGCTAACCTCTTTAAGAAAGTCAATGATGACATCATCGCCTATGGTGATTTGCGATCTATGCCTTGGTCTGTCTTTGAGAAGATAGTTCACAAGCATACCAATTCCTCTACTAGAGTACTTAGTACCACGAGCTACACCCAGCCCACTAAGCGAAACGCAGTAGAGACTAATACTGCGCGTAGTACTAAGAAACCTCGCACTACTACTGGGGGTACTGGCTCTACTTCTACCGAACCGAAAGGTGAAAAGAAGGTGAGAGCGCCTTGCAAGAAGTGTGGTTACAACCTCACAAAACGTAATGGCAAGTGGAATGGTAGACAAGACCCTGTTAAGTGTGCACCAGGCAAGCCAGATTTTGGACATTATATGAAAGAGTGTGCTACTTGCAAGGGTACTAACGGTTGGCACAAAGAGGATTGCAAGAACTTACCGGACGTCCAAGTTAAGCACTGACAGTACCATATGTGTGCACTAGAGCAAGATTATGAGAAAATGTTCAATAAAATCCATACCAAAGGAGATGAACGTATCTTTCAATAGAAGTATCCTTAGCCATAGTATTTTCTGGATAGTAAATCGATGTCAGACAGTCTAGAAGCAGTACACTACTGTAACTACCAAATAACTGAAAAATATGTAAACTTCGATGGAAATTACTAGGTTTCAAACTATATTAAACTAAAATACAATTTAGTCAGTTAGGATTTAGAAGTGGTAGCTTGTGTAAGAATAATCGGGACTGCCTCTTGTTAAGAGCCTAAATATCCTCGATCACACAGGGCGTACCTCATCGTCTTAGAAGAGAGTTCGGTAACGTTGGCGTTTCGATTTATAATGTTAACGTAATCGCCGACTTTGAACTGAACAATGTTCTTAGTGTTATTCCATCGGTCATACGCTTTAAGTAGGACGCGATTTTTGTGCTCGAGTAAACAGGGGTAAACAACATTCGGCATATGCTCAATCTTTTGTAGCCACGGAGTATCGTGTTTCTCGGGCGCAGTTTTATCAAACGTTGCTTGTAATTCACTATAGCGGCCAAAGAAATAGTGAAACGGGAGTGTTCCAGTTTGAGGATTCATGCAGTTATTCATTTGAGTCTGAACCCATTTCGAATGATAAGGCCACATATCCTCAACGTCGTCTAGTGCGGTACGCAAGAGTTTCTTAAGTTCTCTATGACGTGTCTCATTTGCACCCTGCGTTTGAGGTTTGTAAGGAGCACCACGCCTATGGGTCATGCCTGATACGAGTATAAGTGCCTCCATTACGTCGGTACAAACCTCACTACCGTTATCAGAACATAGTACTCGGGGAAACCGAAGTCATTAAAGACGTGATAGCATAATTCTGCCACTGTTTGTGGACGTTTGTTCGGTATTGCATAAAGCAAGTTATAGCCCGAAGCCACACATAAGGAATGACAGATATATACATCGCCAGTATGTGTAGAAATACGGCCTCCGGTCAGTCTAAAATATCAAGATCAATTGAGATAATACATTGGTTTTTATTTGTATTTTAAATATTTTAATACAAGCTTTTTTCCAATATTTCCAAAGTGTTCTAAATTCACTTTGATGGCTCCAATAGCCTGAGTATTTGGTATGACTCATCTACTTGGACCTATTTGAGACATTAGTAGATGTAGGATATTATAAACTAAATTTTATAATCTCCGAACTACTACTTATAGATTTTGGTCCTCCCGCCAATCTCCAAAATCCAATAAGTCTTTTTTTCTTTTTTTAACTTTTCTTCAGATAGAACTTTATTTATATCAGCTAATGTATTAACGTGACTTACGCTATTATGTCTATCTACAAATTAGGCATGTGGTTATGAACACTTAGTACTTCTAGTGAAAATTATTCAATAAAGAACAGCTAGAGGTACGCCCTGTGTGATCGAGGATATTTAGGCTCTTAACAAGAGAGGCAGTCCCGATCATTCTTACACAAGCTACCACTGCTAAATCCTAACTGACTAAATTGTATTTTAGTTTATTATAGTTTGAAACCTAGTAATTTCCATCGAAGTTTACAATACTTAAAATTGTCTATGTATATTCGTAGAAACTTTAAAATTGTCTATGTATATTCGCGAACAGAGCAAAAGTTTCTACGAATATACATAGACAATTTTGAGTATGACCCATGAGAATGACACTCAAAAATCATCAGGGCCTGGTTATATACAATCGCCATGAGAAAGTTCGAGAACTTCGTAGCAGAGGGGTTTCCAAGCCCGTGCCTTTCCCTCTCACTACGAGTGCTATAGTTATAGTTAATAGCCTCGGATGTTAGTAGTACAAGTTCGTTCGGGAATAGATAGAGATAGGTCCCGGCGGACTATAAAGCAGTCCACGTCCAGCGTTAGAGTTCAGACTTTCACTAAGAACATAAGGAAAACAAGGACGAAGAGGAAAACCTAAGAATAAAGCTACTACTACCGAATTTTGGGAATTTGTAATTTTTGGCGCCAAAACTGTGATAATCATTTTTGGGCCGACTTTTGGATTTGGAGAATAAGGACCGAACTTTAGGGAATTCGAGGGACCTTATATTTTTTTTAAAACACAAAACAAACGATTGAAAATTTGTCATAGCCTACTTTTTAAATAAATACATACTGTTGTATTTACAATTTAGAAGGCTATGATACTGTATGTACATAATTATACATAGTATTTACTACTATAGAAATCTTGAAACCACCATAAATAGAGCCACCTACACAAGCCACCTACGGATGTAGCCACCTACACTATTTACTATGGTGTTCAAAATTAAAAATTAAAGTATGTATTTAGGCTATGAATATGTAGCATTGTCAATTTTATTTCTTCCACTAGTCCAGAAAACTGAAAGCTGGTCAATGCAGCTGCACTACTGCAGTACTACCATGGATAAAAAACTAGTGAATATAGCCACAAACTAGAGAGTGGTGTAGACGACGTAGTTATGTGTATAGTTGCTCTACTTAGGAACCGTTTACTTTGAAAGTACTTTAGTAATGCTATTTTGAAAAAAGAATAAACAAACACATGCATTGTCTTCATAACTTATATAAGTGCGTCGAATGAACAAACAAAATGAAGAATGATCATAATGAACAAACACAAGTATTGTCTCCACAATTCTTATATATGAGTTGCCTTCAAAATTTATATAGCCATGCCTATTTGAGTTTTTTGTTTTCAATCGATAGTAGATTCCAAATCTTCTTGCATTGTCTTTCTCTACGGGTACGAAACTTAACAAGCACTTGCATTTTGTCTTCGAAACTTTTCTACGAGTATATTAAAGAAAACGAACACTTGCAATTGTCGTTAAAACTTTTCTACGCGTATATCAAAAATGAACAATAAAATGTATTGCCCTTTGATCTTTTATCTAAGTGTATAAAATGGTTTGATATTCAAAATTCAATTAAGAGGTTGATTTTATTTCCTAAATTTCGAATACGATCTATACTTGCAAGATCATGCTGCGCCGTTTTCTATGCAGCTCTGTATATGTAGTTGTCTAAGTTTTATGTACGTGCAGAATCTGGATTCTACATGGGTGCAGGCGTGCTTCGTTACGCCGCAGTTACAGTCGGTCCGCCTAGGCTTCTTTCTGCATCAGTCACTAGAGGTTTATCAGAATCTTCCCCTTCTAGTCTTCCTATAATCATCATATCCAGCATATTTCTCGCTGCTTTCGAGTGCGTATGCTTGAACGAAAACTGGTGCTCGATGTATTCGGGTTTTTTCGAGCCCATCGCGGCAAGAATCTTCTCGCCTCCGGGATGTTGCGATACAAACGATGAAATGTCGTAGACCCTGAAAATTCCGCGACGAAAAATCAAGAGTTTAGACTTCGTTCGCGATATCCGATTGGAAAGACATGTTAGAACGGCTAGATCAGCGGAACAGTAACAAACCCCATGACGATATAATAGGAAAACCAATAAAAGCTCAAGAAATAAATAGAACTTACAATCCATTCATAGTCACCCAGATGTTCCCCGCCTCCTTCGCCTTTTCATAATCTTTCAAAGCAATTATATTCTTAAAGCTCGCGGGATCGGGCCATACAATGCTCTGCTTCATGCCTATGACCTTTCTTTCTTGCACTTGGTACCTGTATAAACGAAACAGAATAAAAAAAATCAGCAATAAGCATACAAATTGCGTACATTTGATAAAGCACGCGATTCCTATCGCAAATCAACGGACAATTGTCTAAACGAATCATGGAAACTATCTAAAATATAGACACGTGACTAACCTCGCCTTTTGGATTTCATTTTCGGTGGGATGCTTCAGATTGTAAGTTATCCCAAAATAAGACGCGATCAAGATGAGGCTCTTGGTAGGGTCATAATGAAACCTGTAATAGTGACAAACTTAGAATTAGAAGACGGCCAAAATTGTTAACAGACATGTCGCACGATACAATCAACGGACAACTTTATGTATTAACAGGACCAGCTTAATATAACGCTGAATATGTCTAACAGCTCAACATACGTACTGAAAAAATCTAGTAACGATGATACGAATCAAACGCAAATAAAAGTTCACTAATGGGTATTTCTCACCATATCTCAAAATTTCTAACACCTGTAAAAAGCCCAGTTACATACATAGTTCTCACAGAAATACGTCGTTATAGTACACTGAACAATAAACACAGTATCAATGCAAATATAGAAAGACATAATCCTAGAAGCATAAAAACCAAGCAAATGGACAACACAACTCACCGTATTTGCAAATAATTGAAAGCATATACGCAAGTATAGTGGACGTTTCTAATGTACATAAATAAAGAGTAAAATAAACCGAAACTGCAATCACAAGGAAGATAACTGATTAAATACCGTGCACATGCATAATCAAAGTACAAGTTTCTACCTCACATATATGAGATAACTTACCACTTAAGTCCATTCTGGTAGCTAAAACTGAATGCGTGATGAAAGCCATGGTTTCCTTCTCCAAATGTGAGCAACGCAGTCAAGAAGTGGTCCTTGGCCGACGTTTCATTCGAGTATTCGTCTGAACCCAGCCAGTGCGCAAGCGAATTGACGAACCAGGTAGAGTGCCAGGTCAAGATACGAGCAAATAGACCACCGTATACGAAAGCTTGGATAGGGTCATTTCTCCAGACCAATAGAGGCACAAAGAAGGCCACGCTGAAGTTGAGCGGAATATAGAACTTATGTTGTAGCGCCACCACCCAGTCCTATGATGCGAACAAAAAACATGCGAGTTTTAGAAATATACATAATAAACTATCTGCATCCCAAACGGGCTAATATTAAATTTTACATATAAAGTGTACCATGAGAATACTTACCGCTTTCAAGTCGTTAACATTGATCTTATCGAGGTACTGCTTTCGGTCCGGATTCCGTAGCAGCCAGCCACAGTGAGAGTACCAAAACCCGTACATTGGACCATATGGATCAGCAGGAGTATCTGGGAACGAGTGATGTAGTCGGTGCAGCTTGCTCCACCACAAAACAGATCCTTGTAGCGAGCCTGCGCCCCAGAACGCCCACCAAAGTCGCCATGGCGCAATTGCTGAATATGATCTATGACTCCACATGCGATGGTAGCCAACCGTGACTGCTAGTCCAGTCAATAGATACATCACAAGGCATGATATAAACCCCGTTCTATTAACGGGATAATATATGGCGCCATAGAGAAAAGCGATGTGGAAGGAGCTGATAAAGACTAGTGGGAACCAGTTAATGGGTGCATAGGGCGCTGTGGGCGCTGTGGACCCTGACATTTTAGTTATTTATAATATGTATGTATATGTAGCTGTCAGTGTTCGGAATGATCTCAGAACAATTTTTTTTGCTTGTGGTCTGAAATGTATGTTCACCTCCCTATATTTAAAATTTGGCGACCGTACTTTTGAAAGTTAGATATTGTGGGTAGAACTCATCAATAGTGTCGTTTTTGCTAAGACCCTATGTATTTATATATATATACAATAAAATGCAATTCAATATGAAATAGTAGAATATGTAGGATCAATTTATTACACAATATTTTCTCGCGTGCGTGACGGACTGTGTGTGGCTGTCGTTTGATATAGAAAAATAGATGTATCATTTGCATCTGCTCATCGATCATGTTCAAAACGACAAAATGTTCACTTCAACTGCAACACCGCATCGTAATTTTTTGCATGTCACATAGTCCAGCGAGTCCACATTATGTTTTTGGTTTTTTTTAATAAAAAATATTAGACTTATTGTTCAGGAAACCATATATTTACAGTACGTTCAAAGCGTATTTTCTAATAGCAAATATGTAGGAGTAATTTGGCAGGACTTTAAGTATGTGACACTATGTGATTTCGTGTCTGTGCCAGCCGCTTTAGCGATGATTCTCATGATGAAGTTCCGTTTGCAGTTGAGTGATAAGTCAATAGAAATCAAGAGCATATAAATGACACTGCCATCGCTAATCTGATTGGGTTAGTGTCCCAAAACTACTGGGGACACGGGCTTCCACCATAGAAAGTATTTACAAACTGAAAAAGTCAAAACTGTAAAGTCAATATGACAATATCACAGAGGCCAGGCCCAGGGGCCAGGCCCAGCCTCGTAGAGGATCGGATTTCGGAGGTAGATAAATACAAAAAAAAATAGTCCCCTCTTTTATTTTCAAGAAAAATGATTAAATAAATAGAAACAAATGACAGAAGTTTTTTTCAATCGTTGATATAAATAAATAGCCAAACAACTGCTGACAAGTCACAAGCCCGTCAGTGACACATAGGCTAACATACTTTTGTAGGCCTCAATATTTGTACACCATACAGAAGCAAGAGAATAAATAGAAGAGAAGACGACGCTATGGCCATCATCATAAATCACTACGTATTTAGTCTATTTCCCCACTCAATCGCTCTCTGTTTATTTATTTATTTACTACAACAAATACCGACAATTTTATTTATTTATTTATAAGTATCTACTACACAGTAGTGTGACAGTATTTAAATACACAGTTAATTATACTTGTGTATTAGTTCTCTAAAATCTATACACCCCAGACTCAGAGTGTGACTGATGACTATCCAGTAACCGGTACCCAGTACCCAATACCCACTCCAAAATATACTTATAATGGACAGAGGGGCGGGGGCAACTGAGCCAGACCTGAGCCCTACCCAATACCCACTGAGGACTCTCGGAATCTGGGGAATGGCACATTTGGTCCGGCAAAAATTGGAATCCAATTGGCTTTGGATCGAAGCTTTTTCTATGAGCCAATGATAATGAGCTTAGAAAGTCTGAGGCTATTTTGTTTCAAAATAAAATAAACGCTGTATAGACGGATAGTCCTCTTTATCTATAGACTTTGGTAAAAATACGAAATAGAGTAGGGAATATGGCATCGCCATTTTTTCATAATTTAGAACGAAAATTCGTTGACATCTATATAAGTAGTAAGAACGGATTTATCCAAAAAAAAAAGGGTTGTACAAGTACACCGAAAATGAATCCAAATTAAGCTTCAAATTTGAATACTAAATATATTTCGAGAATAACTAGGTAGTGTTTCGTCTCATTCTTAACACAATATGATGCTCACTGGCGTGTACGGCAGTTCAAATATTTTGTCGTTATTAGAACTATATTGAAATTCGAGAACATAAAATCAGGAGCATACGTCCGATATTATGAAAATATATCGTGACTCGCCTTAAAAAACACATGACGACTGTCATCTGTAGGACATTGTCATATTTAGGTTGCGCAAATATTGGAGTCCAAAATGATGCTTTTATACGTAAAATACATATCTCAATTCTCAGACCTCAGTTGTTGCCCTAGTGCTCTACTTCTCTAGTAGAAGATCTAATAGTAGAAAATATGTATAGACACAAGTCAGAAACACACTCCCTCCTCTCCAAGCGTAAATAGTGTATAGAAGCTACTACTAGTATGTGCTTTTGACTAGTTTGTATCTAATACTTTGAGAGTTAATAATCTAGAAGCGAGTCAGAATGTGTCCTTATAGGGCAGTTCAGCCAGAGAATATTGCATTTTTAAAATAAACTACGCGCGCGCTATTTTGAATAGCGGATAGTACTAAGTTCGTTGCAAACGTTTGAACAATGTGTATATGTACTACTGAGTATGTAGCAAATAAGTAAATCTGTGACTGTTTTCGCGATATTATGGTTCTACAATTATGTATTAGAATTAAAACGTTCATGAATCACTACACGATTTGCCTCTTTAAACTTGAGCTCCATTTTAAAATTGGACTGTGTCGCCCCATCGTGTCTTCGCTCTTCTACTATTTTTGCTTGTATGTCGAGAATTCACAATAGCGCATAAAACCTAGCTGTTTTTTGCCTCAATTACTAATTGTAGTGTAAGCATGCGTATTATTGTGAACGGTAACTAATTTTCTTCATGAAATTCGAGAAGAAATACATGCTCCTTCATTAATACATATATATATATATATATATATATATATATATATATATATATATATATATATATATATATATATATATATATATATATATATATATATATATATATATATATATGTGTGTGTATTATATATATATGTGTATATATTTTATATACACTTCAGAATCTATTTACAAATCAATATGCGGGTATTGTATAGGTAATTATTGTACAGGTAGTAATGTCAGTGAACGAAGGAATACATATATATATATATATATATATATATATATATATATATATATATATATATATATATATATATATATATATATATATATATATATATATATAGATATATATTATATATATATATATATATATAAATGCACACGGATCCACCAGTCAATGCACGTTTCGCATGTATATTACTTACCTAATCATTTCAAGTTGTAGCAATCGAGATGGCGTCCAAAATCTATCGACTTTTTGAGCGTCTTAAGATTTTTCGTGGATCTGTTAGTAATCATACCCTATCCAACGCACTGACCGAGATACAGGTAGATATATCATATTTTGAGATAATATGTGATATATCTGTGGCATTCCTGTGTCTCTCCCTCGCTCTGCAACCAGTATGATACCTGTTCAATTTCAGCTCAGTTGACAAGGGTAGTTCAAAAAGGAATGGAAACAAATATCTCTTTTCTACAGGACTTTTAAACTGATCAATAACAAATTGTGACAGCTGCAACACGTATCATCCTTATTGGTTGACTATTTAAATAGAGTTCATTTCTAAAATTGTATACTTTAATTGACAAGGGTACGTAGTTTATAAGAGAACACAATCCTACAAGATTTTAAAACTGATCAATAACTAATTGTGACTGCCGTAATACGAATCATCCTTTCTTGTTGACTAATTAAATGGAGTTCATTTCTATAATGTAAAGCTTATTCACTTCACTTGACCTTGAGGGTAGTGTGGGTATGACATGGAGGGCAGTGTGGGTAGTTCATAAATGAAAGCAAAAAAAATCTCTTACTAAAATGTTCAGCTTGTTCAACTGAATCCCTACAGGACTTAGAAACTGATCAATAACAAATTGTGACAGCTGTTGTACGAATCATCCTTTCTTGTTGACTAATTAAATGGAGTTCATTTCTATAATGTAAAGCTTATTCACTTCAATTGACCTTGAGGGTAGTGTGGGTATGACATGGAGGGCAGTGTGGGTAGTTCATAAATGAAAGCAAAAAAAATCTCTTACTAAAATGTTCAGCTTGTTCAACTGAATCCCTACAGGACTTAGAAACTGATCAATAACAAATTGTGACAGCTGTAGTACGAATCATCCTTATCTGTTGACTAATTAGATGGAGTTCATTTCTATAATGTGAAGCTTGTTCACTTCAATTGACCTTGAGGGTAGTGCGGGTATGACATGGAGGGTAGTGTGGGTATGACATGGAGGGTAGTGTGGGTAGTTCATAAATGAAAGCAAAAAAAAATCTCTTACTAAAATGTTCAGCTTGTTCAACTGAATCCCTACAGGACTTAGAAACTGATCAATAACAAATTGTGACAGCTGTAGTACGAATCATCCTTATCTGTTGACTAATTAGATGTTCATTTCTATAATGTGAAGCTTGTTCAACTGAATCCGCACAGGGCTTAAAAACTGATCAATAACAAATCGTGACAGCTAATACGTATCATCCTTATTTGTTGACTAAATAGATAGGGTTCATTTTTAAAATGTGCAGCTTGTTCATTTCAAATGGCAAGGGTAGTACAAGGGTAGTTCATAAGTGCAAACATATATCTCTTTCCTACCGGACTTTTAAACTGATCAATATTTAGCTTGTTCACTTCAATAGACAAGGGTAGTTTATAATGCAGCTTGTTCACTTCAATAGACAATGGTTGTTCATAAATGAAATGAATGCAAGACTTTTGAATAGATCAAACTGATAAAAACAAAATTGTGACAGCTGTAATACTTATCAATTTTACGTTCACTTGTATTACAAATGAAAAAAGTTGGAAATTATATCTATGCAGAATTGTAGACCGTGCGAATTGACAAAATACTTTTGGGTCACTTCAACCTTCTGAATTCATTACTGTTTCTTACGATCTCGTACGCAAACGACAAATTTGAAAGCTTTCCCACCGTACCATAAACCTTTTACTTTACTACATCGAGAAACAGAAATCTGTTTTATTTTCTTCATTCGACGCTCGTATGTATCGGGAGAGTGTCTAAGTAGACCGCCTGACGGTACAAAAACTCCCTATATTATATTACTAATACTATTTGATGTGTGTCTAACTAAATAAATATAAAAAACTAACCAGCCGCCCAACCATCCAATAACACCCCACATTCTCGCATGAGGGCGGGGAATACGGCGGATGTCAGTTTGCGGCAGGAAACTACTGTGGAGGCCGTCTCCGATGAAGTACTCAGATATCAGGTTTTGGAACTACATAGACGCCTTGACCAACTGGATGGCCAGGCTCAATCTGCTGTCTACCGACACACACAAACGTGCTTGTCCACTTTCGTGTGGTGGTTATTCCCTGCAGCTATATATGTAGACCTTGCGTGTTGTGTTAATTAGTGGTGAACTATGGACTATATTTTCCTAAATTATGAAGCGAACAAGGCAAAGTGCCAAATGCTTATTTCCGCGTCACTTCTGATGAGAGCCTATTTGTCTCAACAGTTCCTCTTCGCTCCCTATGGACATACACGGTAACGAATAAATGCCACAACCGTGCGCATTGACACCCGTGATCCGCTATGCTTCATTCCACGAGCTGTTCTTCCCTCGCATTGATACATACAAATATATGTATATTGGGTTTCTATACATACATGTGTTTTGCACTCACGAGGGACGCCAGCAGCATCGTTAGGTAGGAAATAATTAGCTCTTATTCCCGACTATCAACCGACAGCTGCCAACTGCCTCTGCATACAATGCCATGGCATCCTGCTGCGCCTGTGGAGTGTGCGCGCGTCCACACGTGGGATTACGACACTTTCTGCCAAACTGGCACTTGACAGTAGCTAGATGTAGACGACTGAAATTGTCTTTCTCACCCTCAGAGTGAGCAAATCCACATGCTTTGGAATATCTACACTTAGAGCTATCTATGATACGCTTGCACATTGCAGTTTTGTATCGTACGGGCGGTTCCACCCAACCAGTCATATCATCTGCGTCTTCCATAGGATCGAAGGTGCCAGGAATTCCTTGTGGTGAGATGGGCGAAACCGTGTCATCAGATTCCCGTCTACGCACAGCAGACACGAAAGAGTCGCCAGATATCATCTGAGGCTTACTACTACTGTCAGTACTAAACGCTAAACTACCACTGCCAACAGATGACCCATAGTATGCATCACTTGTGTGAGCATCGTCGTAGGGTCCTTCGACCAGCAGTGACTCGGCCATACTATCAAAGTTGAAGGCATCTTCACCTTGTTCGTAAGCCGACTGCGGCAAATCACTGCCATGTGCACCGTTGCGCGTTGGCATTGCACTAGTTGGAAGCGACGATGAGTAGAACTGCTGAGGTGAGGCAGACGTGGACTTAGATCGCACCATAGGTATAGACGACTGTGGAGAACCATGTTCCACAGACTGATTACGTAGTTGCTGGTAATGTCCTACATTCGCGTTGTAGTTGCGCCCATCCATGGCGGGGATGCTCATGGCCGACGATCGCTGGTAGAACTTATCCGCCGATTGCTCCCCATTCTGTTGCTGTTGATACGCAAACAAGTTCCTTGTCTCGGCCGGAAACATATTACTAGTCATCCACGATGTTTGCTGGTGCTTGGCCGCAGCCGGGTCTGCAAACAGTGAGTAGTGCGACTTTGGATCGCGTCCCATACCGTAGGGTGCATCAAAAGTGTTAAACGCAGGTATGTTATCAAATAGGCTGTAGTTAGGGTTCTCCCCAGACCCAGGACCTCCAGACATCTGCATCTGAGCACGCTGGAGTGCTGCAGCGTGCAACGCATTGTTCATGTTCATTCCTGTGGCACCGTTCTGAATATGTGGTGTCGTGCTGACGTTTGCGTTTGCGTTCAGTTTGGTACCATCATACGACATTCGCGAGAGTGGTGGTTCTTGTGCACGTTGTTGAGCTTGCAGCGCAAATAACTCGGTGAGGTCATCAAAGAGCTGTCGTAGCAATTCGAGAGCCTTCAGTAAGTTCTCCAGTGTGCTCTGGCGTGCAAACTGATCAATGCCTTCTGTTTTCTGGCCTTCTCCTAATTTCTTGCTTAAATCTGTATTATTTTCAACTTCCCAGCGAATAAGTAGTAGACACTGCAACGTTGATTGCACCTTCCTGGGTATAACAGCTCTGAGTTCTACGAGCTTAACCTCTGTATCTCCATCCGGATCCGCTGATTTAAGCTGACTACGAGAGCTAGTCCACAATTGAGAAACAACAGCATCCACAATATCACGCGTTGCATACAGCACAGCCTCGCGCAAGAAATTGGTGGGTGCTACCATCAAATCCTACACAAAACATAAAGATAGAAAGAGCAAGACTATTAGCGAGATGCCAACCAAAGTAATCAAATTCAAATAAGCTGACAGAAAAAAGAACAGACACAAGGAACATAAGCAATCCAAAAGCAACACAAAATAAAGAACAGGAGGCAGCGCAAGAAACAAGTGATTTTTGGGATATTATCCTATAAACTTACCTTTTGACGTGAGCAGATCTGCTGTAACAGCAAGAAGGGACTCTCGACATTATCAACTCCGCTGAGACAAACTGGAAGATTAATAGTAGGGCAGTAGTCCGCCACCGCGTTTGTAGCCTGCTTGAGGCTATCTTCCGCAGCGGCACTCATGACCGGAGCGCTGCTAAGTAACACTTTAAAATAATTGGAGGTGTCCGTGGATAATCACCTAATACAGAATTGTGCTGTGTAAGACACAACACGATGATCGAAGGACAGTGTGTTCCGAATAATTGTCGCACAAGTATATGGCCCAGGAGAAGCTGTAAAACACAGCTGGGATTTCAGAGTTGTATACAAGTTACAACAACATGTGTGACAAAGTTGGCTGAGTCGGCTAAAGTCTGTAAAAGACAACTCAGATGTGCGTAAGTATAACTCCTATCACTAAGGCTACGGGTGTCTGTGTGTTAAAACCTGCAAGGAACCTACGAGCTCTTAAGTTTTTTTTTCGGCTGACATCTACGTAGGAACCGGTTCACCGTGTAATTTGTTCTACACGCCGGTCACTTTTCTTAAAATGAATTTTGGTTCGCATATGCAGCTATGATTTCTAAAAATATCCAATTTTAAAATATTTGCACCTCTGTTGTTCCAAAATAAATGCATACGAAGCGTATCCAAATCGATCGTGACCGAAAAACAGATTGGAAGTAAGTGGGGATTCTGACGTGGATTTGACAACCAAAAATTGAAGCCAAATTTATTTATATAAATGGGATAGAGGCTTGTACTTTTAGCGCTTTTATGTAACGATGTCGAACTGACGAACGACCCGAACGGGCCGAACCCTCCTTGAGATCTGCGCTACAGCGAAAATGGATTACGTTTTTGAATTTTCACTGGGGACCTGCCCTACAGACTACAGTGCGCAGATACTTTTACAGTTCCCCTCATCTAGTCTACGTTTTTCAATTTTTGTGAATAGAATTTGACCGTTGGATGAGTAACTATGTAGGTAGAATCTGCTCTGAAACAATGACTTATGATAGAAAGTTATTGGCTAATCTTAGTAGAGAAAAGGCGCATATCAGCATACAGAGCTCTTGCTAACTTGTCAGCTTTTTACTGTCAAAGCACTCGTCGATTCTCCACGAGTATTTATTAAATTTAGTAGTAGAGATTTAGGTGTCCATTCGCCCAGATGACCCATCTCAATTACGTATGTATGTATTATGTACGCGTATTTCATTTTTATATTTTATATCAGCTGTGCATTTCTTCTCTTCTCTTGCGAACAAACACAAACAGGGGTTTCGGTCTTTCGGATCTGCTTGCGCCTGCAAATCTATAACGAGTGAGAGAGAGCCAGCGGCACATAAGCACTTCTATCAATGTATCGAAGTATATATTTATTTTAGTCACCCCAGCCTGGTACTATGTATTATCATTGCCCGTGCGTTTTTGTACGACACGACCATCTCGGCGTTTGCTTTATGCTTACCTGCACTGTGCGCCGCGCATATATCATACCTTTAATTGTAACGTCATAAATTTCTAAGTTGTGTCTAATAAAGCTCATCAAAAATGTCGTCGACGTCTAGTTCAGGGTAAAAGTGAGCAATATAATGAATAAATGTTGGTCGACTTCGCACTCGAGCCACCAAACGTTCTATACGACTATAAAGAGTCGGAAACACATATTAAGACCTGACACAGCATCGCAGAAGCGATATATCGAATAGCAGACTACACTAATTGCTCCTCTGTCCGAAATTACATAATCGCGTGCACGATCATATATAGTCACTACCACCAATCATAAGCGTGATAGACTACACTTGGCTCGCGGCGCTTGTTTTGCCGCGGATAGCGCTCTCAAACTTTTGTTTTCATCTGTCTGCTGTGGCCGAAAGTCGAGATATTAGCAACATGACGGCGCAAGAATTCAAAATTAGAGGATGTGTTCATTTTTTTTTAATAGTATCTGCAAGTTTTGATTTAATTAGACGTTTGTATTACTTGTCTGATAGGTAAAATGGCTAACAGAATGCTAGAAAATATTGCTTGATATCGATATTGTAAGGGCAGTTTCATTGCAGTATAAGTCAAGCACTTATATAGTCACCTCTTTCCTATGAAAATACGAGAGCTTAACAATACACAGCCTTGAAACTGACACAGCGAAAGTTCGCTTGCTGAAATCGAAATTCGTCACAAATGACGTCGGCGCCGTGAATAGTCAAATTCTTTACCCACTTTGCTGTACTCAGATTATCAACGAACTCGTCTCCCTCGCCAGTTCTGTTCTTTGTGACTATATAAGCTGTTGTCTCCTTCGTCATGGTGGACTTTAGTACGTTCAACAATGGGTGTATAGGCGCGGCTGGATACACCAGGTCACTGCCAATAATAAAATCAAACGGTCCTAGTTGTTTAGTGAACTCCTGTATTCCATCTGCATCATTCCATTCTAACCGTGCAAACATAACTCGCCCTTGTTGACATAGTATTGTAGTTCGCCTTTGTGCTTTGGCTATACTAGGCTTCTCTGTACTTGATTTCGAACAAAAAACAGTGTCATCTGTTAGCGTACACAGTTCTGGCCTCTCACTACATACATCCAGTGATTCGATAACACTCACTCCATTCCGGCGTGCGTTCTCAGCGGATAACCTTAATGCAAGCTCCTCGCCATCTGTACCCACAATGTCGATAAAGGGGCATTGTGCCGCCACTACCGTAGACACGAGTCCGGCACCACAGCCTATCTCGAGCACACGCATTCTTCGACCTGAACTGCCAATACTGAGTGTGTCGTTACCATGGCAACTCGCCTTATTGTACTTCATAGTCTGGTACGCTGTTGTAAATACTTGAGGTAAGAAATGGGCTGCAATTATCCCGGATTCCCAGAGTGCACATCCGGTAAGATCGTGTTGCGAGACAGGAACATCGCCTGTGAATTGCTGCTTTATTGTGTATACTTTATCCAAAACCGCAATAGTTCTATGCGGCAGCTTGATGGGTAGGCGCCGGACTAAAGCCGGATCGTACAATTGTGTGGTTGACTTATGTCTGTCAAAATCCGGCCTACAGGTAGTAGGATTCTGTAAATCGAATATTAGTTTTGTTGGTTCGGATGTTACTCCTAACCCTACTTCCTCTGCTGCGGATACAGATACAATCCCATACTTATTTATGTATATCTCTAAGTTGATCTTTGTGAACGACGCAAAAGATTCTAAAGGTGCTCCTAACTTGACTTCTAATGCATACTCCGTAGCTAATAGACACGCTGAGGCTTGTGTCCTTCCTCCACTGACAACAAAGTATAGTGATATGCTTTCTTGTTTGTCGGCGATGGTTGTTAAAGTAGCTATAGTAGATTTTGGAAGCGCTTCGCATACTTCCAACAGTGCATATACGGAGCGATCAGCTAATAGAACCCCAAGAAATAGTGGGGAAGATGTTAGAGATGGCGGTGGGGGTAGTAGCAATACCTCTGTCACTCTGTTCGCCTCCATGTTTTCCGCCATCTTGACAGGAAAATATCGACTGAGCGTTTGTGACTGTAAGTTAGAATTGCAAGGTTCTGCACTGGAGTACAGTCATTTCTCATACACACATGTGTACGCGATGTATGTAAAACAAAATGTAAAATTTAGAAGGCTATGTGTTGTTATGGTGGCACAAAAAAACAACAAAACAAAATTGTCAGTTAAAAAAGCTGAACCACCCAAACCGCCAGAACCGCCCGAACGTGCACAAAACGCTGACTTTTTTTTTGGAAATGGAAATCGCATCCAGAAATGAAATTGGAAGACTTGCCATTGAAAGGCCAAATGAGCGGCGCATTTGCTGTTTACGAACCTCAAATAGCGATAGGGGCATAGCCTTCTAAATCAGGCATTAGAAGGCTATGATAGGGGTATTCAAACGTTAAAGTTCTACGTTTTAGCATATATATTAACTGATTGCTTGCAATTTACCGCGGCATACGATACACTACATCACATTTGAATTCATGTTGTGCCTACAAACGTGCCTACAAAGGTTAAAAAAAATTTCGGGGGTGCCAGCTGTTTTATACAAGTAGCGTCACTGTAGCTTGCAGAAGGCAAGATTATACTACTGACCTTTACTAAGATCTATCTACCTGATTCTAAAATCAAATCCCTGCCGATTTGCATTCAATCATCGTAGCTAATGTGGTCTAGACTATTCACCTCGAATTAGCGGGACCATGACTTGTGTCGCAATTCCAGGCTCAGACAGTCTTTCAGTGGTCAATTTCGTGGAGAAATGCGCAGATCTAGCATTGATAGATTGCGCGATGGACAGTGCAACTTGACCACTAATGTGGTCGTAAATACAAGAGTACTTGCTCCGTGATGCTTACTCATGAACTTGACTCTCTGGGGTAGAAGCTGTATATGTAGTTCTGCATCGAAATTCAGTGCTCTACTCATTTTCAGGTGAAATTTGGTCCTTCAACTGATTCCGACCTTGCAATTCGGTGCACGCCTGCCAGGATGGTCTAGGGCGGACCGTATTCCATTGGCTGATGTGTACCGAATACTATCGCCTACGGATTCTGGGTCTGGGGTACCCTCTCAACAAGGGCTTCGCAATTCGCAATGGACCTTTCAGCATTGCAACAGGTGTATCATGTATCCCGCAATGGCCCTCACGTACCACTATACTATGCATACATAACACAGCATCCCGCATATTCTAGAGCTGGGCTGCCTGAGCTATGCGTACTGTCATGCAAGTGTAGACTCGTACGCGTCAAATTCATGCCGATGTTATAACTAACCATCTTCCCTGACATACTTAGTTATGAAAGTCGACAAACATTCCCGCTCGGTATGCGTTCGGATTCCGGGCGTTGACCCTCATAGACAGAGCGATCGTGACGTTTGGTCCGTTTCTGGCCCAAGTTTTCAGCGCGAGAAGGACCCCCACATTTGTCGCCTGGTCCGCTCGCAACTAAAGTGGGAAAGAAAAAAAGACAAATAAGACATTAGTGGAATATGTCAACGAGTGGCAGAGACAATTCGCTTCTGTTTCGGCAGGGAGATCTCAACATCCAATGACGATTTGTAACGTCGAGCATGAAAGCTCCACAAAGCAGCTACTACTCTAGAACTTCTCTGAAACAAAATTGTATAATAGTAGGGCCTGGAAATATAACTTCCGAGGCTTTTGAAGTACTATTCGTCAATAAATGTGGCGATGACCCGCTTCTGATATGTTGTAGATCAGAAATACCGCTTAATGGCCCGCAACGAGCAGATTCTGAAATGCTATGCACACCATAGCCTCCTAAGAAGATGATTTAGGAGGATATGTGCACACTGACCAGCAAAAACTTAAAACTCAAAATAAAACTCTTTTCAAAACCTAAAATCCTACACAAACCTCACAAAGTTCAATTGAGCCCATACTTTTTGTAGCACCAACGTACAATAAGTATGACATATTCACACTTCTAAAATACAACACTGCTACTTCGCAGCAAAGTTCAATGCCTACCTTTATCATAATAGCTTCACTGGGTTGCCAAGATACACCAGCAGTCAGATGATGGAAGCCCGGATTAGTCCTCGACACGTACTGATTGTGTTGGAGCTCTCGCGGTTCCACAGCCGCAGACTCAGAACGCGGCCTCGTGCTGGTACTTCCCGACCCTGCGTCTTTGTTTGGCGCTGCACTGCTACTCCGTAGTTGTCTTCCATAACCTTTGGTGCCTGTATAGTAGTAAATATTTTGCGATTAATTTGCGTGTATATGGAGTGTGAAAAGGTTGCAGGCCTACTAAATACTGCGAGTACCACCAGCCCCTGCGCTTCTCGATTGAGCTGCACTGTTATCTTGTTGTCTCGTGTCGCCTGTCGTGTCAGTTATTAGTATTAGGTTTGGCGATTACTAACGTGAAAAGGGGCAATAAAGGATTTATTGGAAGACGCACAAGGTAGCACGATACAAGCCGGTGCGAGTACAGGCTGACAGCATACTCAATTCTCCGTCTCGGTGAAGGGGCACCGTGCACGCAATATGGGAGATATCAGAACACGCAACTCGCACAATCCCAAGGAGACACATGTGTGTTAGAAGCGGAAACCCCCCACGCAATCTCAATTCAGCTTTCATCCCCATCGGCCCCGGTTCTTATTTACTCTTAAGCCCACAAAGTAACATCATATACACATATAAATAGTGTTATACTGTTCATTGTCTATAGCCACATAGATGCAGATACAGGTTTTTACACTCTATGCTTGCATATACATGCATGTACATTTACTAACCTCCGCACAGAATAGTAGAAGAATATATAAATACATATTTTAGTACCTGGAGCCCAACTTGCCGGGCGCGGAGACCTCGGTGGTTCAGGCGACCTGGGCAGTACACGTGACGGTACTCGAGGCGCCGTCAGTCCCATGCGCGCCTTAGTTTCAACCAGTACATTTTCTGTGCCGTGCCGAACAAATTCCCCACCCATGGAAAACCGGTGTAGCCGACCGCCGATCTAGCCATACGTATAAGAAATGGTTTGGGGTGTGTATATAAGGATGCCACAATATATATATATATATATATATATATATATATATATGTAATATGTATGTATGTATGTATGTATGTGTGTGTGTGTGTGTGTGTGTGTGTGTGTGTGTGTGTGTGTGTGTGTGTGTGTGTGTCTGTCTGTATATATATATATATATATATATATATATATATATATATATATATATATATATATATATATATATATATAGTCATGTTAGGGGTGCATAGAAGGATATAAAGGTATTGTGAATGATGCGATAGGTATGAAGTACATCGTGATTAAGTAAAAGATGGTGCGATGCATATACAAGGGTATCAAGGCTTGAAATGAGCACGACGAGTCAGCTTTGAGTGCGGCCAATAAGATGCACAATAACCAAAATGCGAGGATAACAATGAGTGGAACACATTTTATGCTTCGACAGATGCTACAATCTAGGCGTACTGAGGTACCTTGAAGAACTAAACTTTCGCTCAATAATAAAACATCATGGACCCAATCGCGCACGAACTAAAATTTTGCTCAATAATACAACAACATAGACCCAATTGAGCACGTGTTGCAGGGGCGTCGTAGTCACCGGCAACATCACGGTAAGTAATTAGGTTGTGTTGTGTGTGATTTCATTGTCAAGCACGCAAACCCCAAGCCCCGGCACACAGGTTCTAATACTCGAGCACTCTGCACCCTAGACAGGAATGCACTGACAGCATACCGGCATCATCATGTTGTATAAGTAAGCCGTGCTGAGTGTGGTCCCGTTGTCAAGCACACTCGCGGTGATTTCATAGTCCTGCGGCTGTGCGTTTACACTGTCAAGTGATTCGTTCCTCAGAGATAGCTTGGTGTCCAGGACTTGCTTGGTCTGTGGGCCTACGGCACCCGCAACAGTCCGATACCTCGCTCCTATTACAATGTTCTCTCCCACTCTGTATACGCCCGTGGCTGCAGTGTCACACAAAGGTAGGAGAGTATCACGTTACCGGAATTGTTCACCTTTGCGGTTCTTTTAGAAAAAAAGAACCAATTCACACAAGTCTTACCCGGCTCAGCATGGAGCGTGTAAGTAGATAGGCAGCATACGTGCTTATGCTCACAGAATGCTGATACTACTAGAAATAATCATTATCGGCTTCAATCATGCATGGAACAGAACTTAACGGGCCCAGAACTAAACAGGCCGGGTGACTGCTAGGACCTCTCACGCAAAATACCAAAAGCTCAAACTATCTTGGATTCAACTTTTTATGGGCATTGTCCTATTCGCTGTGGGTTACAAACAATCGAGGTGCAGCAGTCGAGCAAGTGCAAGAAACTTCAGTACCACGAGCATCTCAGAATATTCATGGAACGAAAATGGCACAAATGGCGATGTAGGAATATGGAAATGCATAGTATACCTCATCCGGGCTTGTGTGAGTACATGATACATACCATTTATTTTGTGCGACGGATTGAGAGCGTCAATCTCGAAGTTGAAAGCGTATTGATGTGTACGCAATGCTGCGCCGCCGAAGAGACCCACTTCGGCAGTATCTAAATTTGTAATGCCTCGGACGTAGCAGTTGCTCTCCTTTGTGCCCATTCTGTGTATAGTACCAAGTTGATATAATCTCTATCAGATAACTATGAAAATGAGACTAGTAAAAATATTGTCGTCATGAGAGGGAAATTCTGGGCACGATGTGATATGGAAAGCACCGATCGAGAACATCATACTACAGAAGGCTCTTGGCGGATACATGAAGCAGATTCAGTCTGAGAACACCCCTGGGGTCAGTTGTACCTATTTGGACAAAATGTCGCGTACGGCAGCGAGCAGCGGGGTTGTTCCCGTTGTGCTGGTATGAATGATGACACATCTACACATGCCACTTATTGATGTGCTTATCAAGCTCAAGGTACCAATACAGATTGAGGAAGACTATAAGCAATTCAGCGCTGATTCAATAGTGAAATAGAAACTCGCCTGTCTAGAACACAACACATCGCAGACACACCTAAAGAGGGCATTCATCGATCCCATGTCCGCAGTGCACAGGGCAGCTTTAAATATGTAATTTTCCTCATTGAGCCTATAATGGAAGCGGGAGAGCGCCAAGACATGTCGTGAGAGGTAGGAGCCAACAAGAACGTGCTAAAAGGGAGCATAAAAAATACGTAAATTGAGATCCAGTCAGCATATCCTAATTGAAAAACCATGGTATGAATTGCAGTCCATTAACGTGACAGGCGATACCTCCCAGTGAGATATATGTCGCTCGTGAACTTTGAAACGATCGACCAGGAGACAATAGCATGCGACCGTATACAGACAATACCTCACAGAGGCCTCCCCCGTCCCGAGCTGCGTAAAGCTCAGATCATTCTTCCCAAAAGTTCCCCCCCAAGTCCACTGGAAAACTGTGCGTTCACACTCTGAAATACGCAATGAGGTTTTGCTTAGTAAGTAGTGAATGCAGTACCAAGTTCGAATTCACCTGTTTGTGAAGAAGGCAATATATATATAT
>LUCW03000544.1:2500-20000 GCA_001586965.3 Sphaeroforma sirkka
ATATTATATATTAACATACATATATATATATATAATAATATATATATTATATATTACATACATATATTACATACATAATAATATACATTATATGCATATGCATATGCATATGTATATGTGTACATATATATGTATATATATATATATATATACATATATATGTATATATATATATATATATACAATATATATATATATATATGTGTGTGTGTGTGTATGTATATATGTATGTATGTATATGTATGTATATATATATATATATATATACTCCCTGTTTTCACATAACACCCCACGATTATTCTATATATATATATATATATACCTTCTTTCTGTGTGTGTTTTAAGTTTTAGAGTTGAGTTCCTTTTTTGTGTACAATGTACATGCAATAATGTACATTTTCTCCTCCATGGCTCAGTAGTAGGACTTTATCCCTCTCGCTACGCTTAGCAGCAACCATCACAACTTATTATAGCTACATAGTCTCACAATCACTTGTATTATATATATATGTATATATATATATATAAATGCTACACATATCAAGATAAATACTAACGAACCACATATACCTACCACTCTTTGTACCTACACAACCCCATCTCACAGCCAATGTCAGCCTCATCGTCCAACCCCGACGTGCCCGTCTCCGACACCAACCCCAGCGCCAGCAGCGCCAGCAACTCACTGCTGACCAAAGCCAAACTCACCAGCCACAGCTGGGTCACTGCAGCCTCGCCCAAAATCAAGCACAAGCACAAGGTGCCTCCGCTGCCACGCATGACGCCGCGGGTGTCGAGTGCGGGCGTGTCACCAATGCCTGACACCAACCTGGTGGACTTCCTCATGACCGCACGCCATAGTAAGACCAAGACGCCCCGCTCACGCAGCATGAGCAGCAGCGGCGGCAAGGCCAATGAGGTGCGCGCGCTATTTATAGATCGGTTGGATTGCTTGCTGCGTGTTCTATTTTTAGATTGCTTGCTGCGTGTTCTATTTTTAGATTGTTTGCTGCCTGTTCTATTTTTAGATTGCTTGCTCGCCTTTACTTCCGCCTGTATTCCTATAGCCTGCTCTTAGTTATAGGGTTTTAGGATTCGAAATTAAAGGGCTTTGGCGCTCTAGGGTTTTCAGTTGTAGGCTTCTAAGGTTTCCCCCCCATTTCTGACCCCACCTCTCCCCCGTTCTGCAGGTGCGGCGTGCGGTGAACCGGTCGCCTGGGCTGAAGCGTCAGGGCTTCTCTCTGCCCACGCTGCGGCTGGACGGCACCAAGTACCGTGAGATCTGCAACCTGACTACCCACGGGTTTAACCCGTTCATCTTCCGCAGTGTGGTGTACTACGGCCCTCTGTTACTTAAGACGGGCGTGAAGAAGTGGCGGCGTGTGTTTGGGATTGTGTGTGGTAATTCGTACATGTACATTGTGGATGAGGACATGGCCAACAAACCAGCCAAGCACGCGACCACCAGACACCCCACCACCAAGACAGCCTTCACCCAGCCCCTCATGCAGCTGACTATTCTCCGGTGTGTGCGCGTGCCTGTGGCCCAGTGAGCGGTGGGGTGTTACTCGTTTGTCGCATGTATTTGTGGATTGTTTAGGGTGTATGTATATGTGGATTGTTTGAGGGTGTATGTATCTGTTTGTTTATTCGTGTGTTTTTATATCCGAATTTGGGGGTTTAAGTATCTATTTGTGTATCGTTTGGGGGTGCATATATGCATTTGCGTTTGTTTATATATATTCGTGGGCGTATACCTGTTCTCGTATAGACGTATTGGGGGGTGGGTAGATGTATTCGCCTATTCGTGTCATTTCGCATTTATTTGGGGGGGGAGTATGTATGTATTTATTTTTCTCATAATGTTCATTTGTGCTCGTATATGTTTATATATGCTCGTAGATGTTTATGTATGCTCGTATATGTTGATATAAGCTTGGTTACATGCTAATACCTATCATATACCTACACACCTTCTCCTCCGTCTGGCTGGATGGGGTGACCTACAGCTCGGCCATTATTCCTAAAGGCCACGGGTCGTGTGAGATGATGCTGCAGATCTGTCGGCCCATTTACGTTAACGTCAGTGGAGATAAGATGTTTGCGTATCACGCCCCTCAGAGCACTGACTCGACAACGAACCAGGTGGACAGCAGCCCATATTTGGAAAGTTTCGAAATGGCGGCACCCAACCCTGCCAAGGCACTCAAATGGCGCGACATGTTTGCCAAAGCAGCAGAAGAGTGGCGACTGCAAGAGGCCACACGCATCATGCACGTCATCAGCATACAGGTCAAGAGCGTCATCATTCCTAGGTAGGTAGTGTTGTCATGGCAACGGGGGGGGTAGTACATGTGACAAGGTAGTACGTGCCGTGCTGGTAGTGTGAGTGTTATGGTATGTGTTGATATGTATGCTGTATGGTACATGTACACATAGTGTGAAAGACCACTTCGAACAGGCCATTCCATTACACACGTTCCATTCCACTGCACACATGATATTCCACTGTAAATTCCATTGCACAAAATAGCATTCCATTGCACAAAATGGCATTCCATTGCACAAAATGACATTCCATTGCACAAAATGGCATTCCATTGCACAAAATGACATTCCATTGCACAAATGACATTCCACTGTACATTCCATTGCATAACATGACATTCCACTGTACATTCCATTGCACACATGCTACTCCTCCACTCAACCCCAAATAACCCTAAACCCTTACACACACACGCCACACCCACTGCCTGCATGCATGGTAGATACGAGAAGGACCCGGCCAAGCACCTGACCGTGGACCTGTCCTTTGACAATGAGGTGGTGCGCCAACTGCCATGGGTCACCAACACCAAACCAACGGAATGGAATTGGCTGCAGGTCATCAAGTTCTATATCGAGTCATCCTTCGAAAGCATGACACTGACGGTCAGTACCATCGCTTAACCATAAACCCTAAAACCGAAACCCTAAACCTTAATCCCTCCGTATGACACCTAGAGCTGAGATGCGTGTGCCGTGTCTGTGTCTGTGTCTGTGTCTGTGTGGGTGTGTATGTGTATGTGTATGTGTATGTATATATATATATGTGTGTGTGTATGTGTGTGTGTGGGGGTCTATGTGTGTGGGTGGGTGGGTGGGTGGGTCTATGTGTTTGTGTGTGTGTGTGTGTGGGTCTATATGTGTGTGTGTGTTCATTTAACAGTATTGTAGTTATATTGACCATTCATGTCAGATTAGATAGAGCAATGGTGTGGGTACTGCCATATATAGTAAGTGCTATTGATATACAAATATTACCATTCAATGATAGTAACCACTCACATCACGCATGTGAGTTTCAGGGTTTTAAGGTTTTAGAGTTTTAGATGCAAGTAGTTCATGCGTGCACGTGCATGTGTTGCGTAGTATTAAGTTTAACCCGTGCGCACCGCCCACTGACATATTTCTGGACATGTGACGTTATTTGGTTTATCTGAATGTTCCTCTCTACCACATCCGCACATTGACACATTTTTCTTGACACATTGACAGGTGTCAAGGCAATCGCGGACCAGGAAAGGAGCAACCGTTGTCGTAGGTATGCAATTTCTTGTTGTACGTCTTACCTATCAATCGCTGCCTAAGCAATACACACAACAGTTGTGTTGTGGTTGAAAAAGCCCTCACGTACAGCCCACAATGGCATGTGCATGTGTCGGACATGTGCGATGTGTTTGTCCATACCACGACCTAACATGGGAGTGACATCCATACGCAAATACACTCAATGTCAACCACAGTAAATATACACTATGACAACCACAGTATATGATGGGCATAGCTGTCGCATCATATCGCGTGCAGCGGAACAGATGGACTGAGGAGTATCACGCACACGATACCCGAGCGTACAAACACTCGCCCTGCTTTCTGAATGAGGCCAGCTACATGCCAGTGTGTCACGTGTTAGTTATTTGTATTCGGCATGCACACGTATACATATACATACACATACATACATACACACACATACACATGCACACACACATGCACATACACATACCCATTTACATACACATGCTTTTCATAGTGTAATGCTGATCCTTATGTCTAGATTGAAAAAACTTGCCCCTGGACAACGCCGCACACTTCGATTATTTGATGTTATATCTTAATTATAGACATACCTACATTGATCCTTACCTACATCCATCCTTGCATTGCTCGCACGTGGTATACATGGCCTTGTCTGTATTACGCAACTGTGTGTGTGCTGTTGTGCTTGTGTGTGTACTAGGGTTTTAGGGTTTAGGGTTTAACTCATGTGTGTGCGCTGTTATCTCTGACTTTCTCAGGTACTGTGGTTGTCCCAGCTACTGACATTCGTCAGTCGCGCAAAGACGAGGCAGGCCGATGGCACCAATTCGAAGACGGGGGCGGCAAAGTGTTACTCAAAACCACCTTTGTCTTTCTTAATATTCTGCCTATGCGACGCTACCAGGCATGTGCTATTTATATATGGTGGAATGTTGGGATGTGCTATATATAGATGTTCGATGTTGGAATGGGATAATTTTAGACAATAGAATTTCGAAATTTAGTATTTATAGATATTGAAATGATGTGGTGTTCTATTTATAGATAATGGAATGTTAGAATGTGATATTTATAGATAATGGAATGTTGGAATGTGCTATTTATAGATAATGGAATTTTGGAATGCTATTTATAGATAATGGAATTTTGGAATGCTATTTATAGATAATGGAATGTTGGAATGTGCTCTTTGTACATTTTGGAAAGTTGGAAAGTTGGAATGTAAAATTTATCTGTAATGGAATGTTGGAATGTGCTTTTTATAATTAATGGAATGTTGAAATGTGCAATTGAAATATGCTTTTTGTAGATAATGGAATGTAGGTATGTGCTATTTATAAATAAAGGAATGTTGCAATGTGCTATTTATAACTAATGGAATGTTGGAATGTGGAATGTGCTCTTTATAGATTAGTGAATGCTGTAATGTGCTATTTATAGATAATGGAATGCTGGAATGTTGGATTGTATTATTTATAGGTAATGGAATGTTGAAATTTGCGATTTATCGATTATGGAATGTTAGAATGTGCTATTAGATTTTGCTATTTATAGATAATGAAATGTGTCGGAATGTGCTAGTTATAGATTATGGAATGTTGAAATATGCTATTTATAGATATTGGAATGTTGGAATGTGATATTTTTAGATAGTCGATTGTTGGAATGTGCTATTTATAGTCAGTCCCCTTTCCTTCCACTCCACACTCGCATGCATATTTCGTCCATGTACGTTTACATCCGACATTTCCTTAGCATCATTCACGTCATACAGTCATGTTTTTGGGTTTTAGTTTGTTTAGAAAAATGTAGTTTAGTAATATTATACTTCACTGTGTTTCGTACCATTTTCCGTGATTGCATAGCACTGTGGTTAGTGCTGACTCTTCCCACCGCTACGTCTGCGTTTGGCTTGGCATCTGATGCTTCCATGCCCATTAATTGCTCATGCATAGGGCTAGGGTTTAGGGTTAGAATTTAGTTTAGGGTTTCAGATTTCACGCGTGCGTCTGATAGTTTGGCTCACCCATTGGCAGGTGATGTGTCGTATGCTGTTGCGAGCCATTCCCGAGCGCTATCTCACAATCGATCCTAAACTGAAGGAGCAGCCCAGCCTATCCACACACTACGTGCCCCCAGACAAAGCCAACGCCAAGGCACACACATACAACACCTCCGCATACCCTGGCAGTGCCACGTCACCTCAGGCAGGCAACGCAAACGATCTCTCGCGGGAGGGTCTGAACATACAGGTGTGTGAGATGTGTATGTAGTGTGTTGTGAGTGCGTGAGTGAGTGCGTGCGTGTAGTGAGTTTATGCATGTCTCTTGTCGCAGTGAGCGATGTAGGAAGTTGTTATATACTGTTGTGATTCTACAGAGTCTTGCTTGTGATATACTGTTGTGAATCTGTGATTATACATATGTGTGTGGGGGTCTTGCTTGTGTTATACTGTTGTGAATCTATGTTTATATTTGTGTGGGTGTTGTATATACAGAGTCTTGCTTGTATATAGTGAGGTGAGCATGTACCTTCACTGTCAACTGTCACGCTCATACGTCCAGACAGAAATTTATTGTGTCACTGTACTATAAGAAGAATATGTTTTTGCTGCTGACTTCTCGCACCTTTCACATTGTTTCCTTCTCATATTATCACGCACATACGCATACTACACCCTAAACCCTAAACCCTATAACCCCAATTGTCTTGGCAGGAAATGCAACGGGTGTTTCACGACCCCATCGGCAACTCGCCTCACCATGTCAAATCACTGCCATCGACACTGAGTCTGACACCACTACCGCCCAATAAAAACAACTGGAATGCCCCACAGTCACAGTCACAGGCACAGGCACAGTCTCAGGCACAGGCACAGTCTCAGGCACAGGCACAGTCAGCTGGGATTGTACACACGCACATATTCACTGGCAAGCGTAAGACCAGCACCAACAACAGCCACAGCAACACCAACAACAACACCAACAACAGTAACACTAACATCATCGCCAATAGTACGAACGACGTCAGCGACAGCAACCTCAAAAAAGCAAGCCACACATCCAACAGCTGCCACCAACACCCCCAGCACACCTGCACCTCAAGGCCCACACACCCCCCAGGACACCCTCCATTCACTTCGGTAGGTCTCTCTGCACTGTGTGTATGTACAGAACTTCCCTCATTACACTGAGCTGTACATCACTTGTTGCTGTAAATTGTGTTGTAGTAGTGTTGGGTTAACACTATTGTTTCTATACACTGTGCTGCCGTAGTGTTGGGTTTACACTTATTGTTTCTACACTGTGCTGTAGTAGTGTTGGGTCAACACTATTGTTTCTATACACTATGTTGTAGTAGTGTTGGGTTAACACTCTATTGTTTCTATACAGTGTTGGGTTGACGTGCGCATTGCGGTGTGTGTGTTCGGGGTGACTCGTCTTTCATTCGCATTTGTTTTCGTGTGGATGTGATCCGTCACACCACCGTGTGTTAGTCCACATGTCTCATATGCGCCCGTTGGGGGTCTTTTGTAGGGGAGCACTCGAGGTCTATGCGCACGTCGAACTCCAAATTCAACACAATCGGCAGCAAATCAAGAGGCCTCAAGGGACTGTTTGGAATGGGCAGCACAACTGCGCCCACACTAGAGTCACAGGTGAGGCTATGCACATCATATGCTCAGTGGCATGCGTAGTTTTCTACGCAAATGGCTGTGAATGAATATTATGCTTGCAGTGTGTGTGTGTGTTTGTGTGTGCGTGTGTAGCACATGCTTGAAGTGTGTGTGTGTTGTGCGTGTGTGGCACATGCGCCCAGTGTGTGTGTGTTGTGTGTGTGTTGCACATGCTTGTAGTATGTGTGTTTGTCCATATGTGTGTGTGTGTGTTGCACACGCACGTAATGTGCATGTGTGTGCGCGTGTGTTGTGCGTGTGTTGCACATGCCCAGTAGTGTGTATGTGTGTGCGCGTGTTGCACATGCTTGTAGTGTGCGTGGGTGTGTTGTACATGTTTGTAGTGTGTGCGTATATTGTGTGTGTGTGTTGCACATCACGCCCAGAAGTGTAGTGTGTGTGTGTGTGCGTGCGTTGCACATGCTGTAGATGTGTATGTTGTGTGCGTGTGTTGCACATTCTTGTAGTGTGTGTGTGCGTTTGTGTGTTGCACATGCTTGTAGTGTGTGTGCGTGTGTTGTACATGTTTGTAGTGTGTGTCCGTGTGTTGCACGTGCTGGTAGTGTGTGTGTCTCATTCTCTCTTCTCCCTTCCAGTCGCTGGACATCTTTAAGGTGCCCCCTGCGCGTGATGGGCCTAGTCCTGGCAGTGTGCGCAGTATGGCCCTTCGGTCTACCTCCAGTGGCCTCAGCAGCCACGACGGCCGAATACTCAGGGGACGCAACAGCATGGTTGGCATGACAACCGGTCGGCACGAGAACAACGCAGCAACCAAATTCGACCCTCTGCGGAAACAGAAGAGTGTGGGGCAGGACAGCCACGACAGTTACGGCAGACGTACGCGATACGACAGCGACAGCTACAGCCGAATAGACGAAGCACAGAACACCTTTGGCCGATGCGCAAGCAGCGACAGCAAGAGCAGCGCCCGAGCCATCCGACCCATCCGCAGCACCAGCCACACAGTGGTCAAGGGGACTACCGGTGACAGCAAGGGCAGCCACGACACCACCACACGCACGCTCAACGACAGGGGCAGCAGCCTACGCAACAGCACACACACAGGCAATGCCCAGCCACCACACATAACCAGACGTCCACCCCTCAAGCCACGCGACCAACGGCCACACAGCGTGCATGCAAGCAACCAACTGCAACGGCTGCAGAAACAGCAGCACCAGCCATGCAGCCACCACCTCAGGCGAAGCATCAGCGCAGACACGGGCGCACCACTGCCCACGGATGGCTCAGGCAGCATACGCATCAACAGCCTAGGGGCGCTAGAACACCACGCACAGCCACAGCCACAGACACAGACACAGACCCCGCCACAAACACAGCCTCAGACACAGTCACAGTCACAGTCGCAGTCACAACCGCAGACGCAAAAAGGGTCGGGAGATGAGACGGGGGCAGTGAATAGCACCGACAGCCCACAGCACAGTGGCACTGCAGTGGGTGGACAGACCACGGACGACAACACACGAGACATCACAGCCACCACAGACAGCCTCAACATGCTACTACAGCCCTTCTCAGAAGCAGACACAAGCGCATACACTCACACAGTGCACGTGCGCACCCCATCTCCCATCGACACCACAGCCCCAGCCACACACCCACACACACACCCACACCCACACCCACAGACGAGTGCACAGGGCAGCACACAGGTAAGGAATACCATCAACACACACACACACACACAGCACACAGCCACAGCCTGCCAAGCCCCCGCAGTGCTGAGGCGATCAGTCCCACTGATTCAGAGATCATGGCAGTGGTCACAGAAGTCAACAGAGACACACGCAACAGAGCCAAGACACTCGCCTCAGGCGATGCCAAGCACATGGGCCACAACCAGGCACTCAGCAGAACCACCACCTATCCCCAGGTACACGCACGCATGTATATATGTATATATATATATATATACCTATCATGTGCCCCCACACACACATATATTCATTTACCTAGTACACCCATATGCGCACTGCAGCCTGCGCGTATGTCTCCACAGTGGGTGTTTGCCCTGCACTCACTGCTCTTTGGTTCTAGTTGAGGCTACCTTGTGTACTAGTCGCGTGTGGTTGTTATGTGTCTGGCGACGTGTGTGTATGTCCTGTGTAGAGGAGTGTGAATTGTGTTCTGGCCCTCTCCTTCTCCTGCGCACTCTGTGAGCTGTGCAGGAGTCATGTGGCTAACTTCTGTGTACGTTGTTCGTGCACATACGCATATACACACGCTGTTTGTCGCTTCTACGCTCGTGTTTACCTTCTGAGGCGCTCACGCGCTCACCTCTTTAGTGCTTGCTTTACTACGAATACAATGTCTTTCATGTATGTTGCAGTACTATGGCCATATCGTTAGTGCTTGCTTTATTACTAGCCCATGTCGTTCGTGTGGATCTTCTTAGTACTAACACATTGTCTTTCGTGTAGGTCTTTGGACTAACACAATGTCTTTCGTGTATGTCTTAGTACTAACACAATGTCTTTCGTGTAGGTCTTAGTACTAACACAATGTCTTTCGTGTATGTCTTAGTACTAACACAATGTCTTTCGTGTAGGTCTTAGTACTAACACTATGTCTTTCGTGTAGGTCTTAGTACTAACACAATGTCTTTCGTGTATGTCTTAGTACTAACACAATGTCTTTCGTGTATGTCTTAGTACTAACACAACGTCTTTCGTGTAGGTCTTAGTACTAACACAATGTCTTTCGTGTATGTCTTAGTACTAACACAATGTCTTTTGTGTAAGTCTTAGTACTAACACAATGTCTTTCGTGTGTACATGCAGGTGTCGCCTTTGAGTACGTTGCCCATGGCCTTATACGAGATACGTATGAGCATACCTGAGGAGCATGAGTCAACCGACGACGCACACACCATTCACAGTGCACGCGATAGTACCCACAGCGGCGCAACGGCGGAGCATGGGCTGCCAGACAATGCAGCAGAACGCCCGCCATCACTCAAGGAGATTAGGAGAACGAATACAAACACCCTACGTGCACAAGTAAATACATGTACAGCCACATAACCGTCCACACCCACACACACGCATGCGTCCATATGAATATACACTGACACGCACGCACGCAAATACATGCGCCAGCGGTCAGTATGGCACTCGTCAGACTTTTATTGGGAGCGTTTGTACACGTATATTCACTTTTGCACGACCATCCTGCATTGCCCTTAATGTATATATATATATATGTGTGTGTGTATGCGTGTGTGTGTGTGTGTGTGTGTGTATGTGTATATATATATATGTATATATATATATATATGTGGGTGGGTGTGGGTGTGTATTTGTATATGTATATGTATATGTGTATGTGTATGTGTATGTATGTGTATGTATCTATGTATATATGTATATATATATATATATATATATATATATATATATATATATATATATATATATATATAGACCATAGCTTAATGCTGGCCGACCACTATGATTGCATGCGCTGTTGTATGTGGTGTGTCGATTACAAATGTGAGGATTTGATATTGATTGGCTCATGTGTGTCTGTTTGTGTTTAGTTTTTCTCGTTAATCCCTGCGGTCGCAGGTGCTGTAGTCGTATGTGCCTTCCACTCGTTAGTCTAATCCTATGTGCTGTTGTCGGTTGCTTCGCACAGATGGATGTGAGTGGAGCTAACTCGCCCACAGATAGTCTCAACACGCAAGAGTGTGAACACACCACACGCAGTGTACACACAGACCAACCGAGCGATGGGCATGCGCACTCATCGGTCGACTGTGCTTCTGAGGCCACCGCTGCCACACCCGGCGGTCTACTCGAGGCACAAAGTGGTATGAGAACGGGCTGTAAGTGTAAGTAGTGTAGGTCAAAATACTGTAGGTGTAAGTGGTGTAGGACAATATATTTTAGTACAAACAAATGTTGTAGGTACGAATGTTGTAGGTGCATGTATTGTAGGTGCGTGTATTGTACGCTAAAATGCTTTAGGCGCGAATATCGGGCATACATATGTGTATGTGTATATAAATATATATATATATGTGTGTGTGTGTGTGTATGTGTATGTGTATGTGTATGTATATGTATATGTATATGTATATGTATATGTATATAAATATATATATATATATATATATATATATATATATATGATATGTGTGTGCGTGTGTTTGTGTGCGTGTATTGTGTGTGTGTGTGTGTGTGTGTGTGTGTGTGTGTGTGTGTGTGTGTGTGTGTGTGTGTGTGTGTGTGTGTATATATATATATATATATAGTTTAGATGTTTTACATGGTGTACATGTGTACTAGGCATTGAACTTGAATTGTGTTGCCAGCTTACAATCTACATTGAAATATTGGGGCCCTGGCCTACTTCACTTATCTATTGCACTTATCTATTGCACTGATCTGTTGCGCTTAAGTGTTCTCAGAAGTGACTCAGGTGCTTTTGGGTTTAGGGCTAGCTTGATTCTTTTGCGACTATAACTCTATTGTTGTCGCTTGCTGCCCTGGCGCTTTGTTACATTACGCTCTGCACAAACGACCTTTCCTCATAACGTCATTTGCACGCGTAGTGCGCTTTGTTAGGCTCCATGTGGGCTGCATGTCCTTGTATGTTTAAGTCCTAAACCCTTGAACCCCGTAGCATCATCCTGTACTACCCACTGACGTCCTATGACGAATACTAACGTCTCATGACTTGTCTCTGTGCAGTTTCATCGCGTCTACACGTCCCAACGATACGCACTCACACCAGTCCATCGGCAACAGCTGCTCAGACGACACTCTCGACATCAGCAACAACTACCCAGACACCACCCACCACATCAGTAATAACTGCCCAGGCACCACCCACCACATCAGTAATAACTGCCCAGGCACCACCCACCACATCAGCAACAAATACCCAAGCAACACCCACCACATCAGTAACAACTGCTCAGACGACACCCACCACATCAGCAACAACTGCCCAGGCACCACCCACCACATCAGCAACAAATGCCCCAGCAACACCCACCACATCTGTAACGACTGCCCAGGCACCACTCACCACATTAACAACAACTGCCCAAGCAACTCCCACCGCATCAGAAGATACGAGTGAAACCTCTAAACCCATGAGTCAGTGCACACAGACATCGACGGAAGACACTCACACACCCTCAGGCACCTCCTTAAGCACAGATGTTGTGCCTCAGCCAGCAGCCACTGCACACCCCCTTCTACTGACGAATCAGCGCATGGATAGCGCCATTGCCAACACACACGGCACCGCACACGCGCTCGCAAGAAGCATGACAGACACACACACCTCCACACACACCTCAACAGACACACACACACCCACACTCCTGGAGGAGAACTCACGCCCCACCACGCAACGGCAAAGTCTGACTGACGAACTTTCGCACACGCAAAGTATGATAGAACCACGCATCATAGAAGCACAGCAGAAGACAGCCGAGCGCAAGGGAGGTCTCAGATCACCACAGAGCCACCCAGTCATCTCATCGGATGTACGCACACGCACACAATCACTTCACCACCACAACGACGACCACTCAGACGATCATATTCCTGGTGCGTCAATGCGATTTATGTATTTCTGTGTTTATGTATTTATTCACACACATGTATGTATGTATATATATATATATATATATATATATATATTCGAGTGGCATTAGCTTTTATTGATATATTATTGTAGGCGTGTGTTTGACGTCGTAGCCTCAATTTGTGCCACCTTATTTTATGTGGGCATGTGGGCTTGTACCCGAGTTCGATTCTTCGATTCAGGAATCTAATGTGATGCTCTTTTGCCTTCTTTATAAACTCTGCACCAATCAGAAATCCTAGAATTTGGACCTGACGGCCAATCGGATTCTGATTTTAGCGAATTAGATAACGAGAGACTGAGCATGAAAGATCTGGACCGTGTACTGCACAAAGTGGACTCTGCCACTCGCGGAGACATCGCCGACAGTCTCATGCGCTTTTATCTGTCCGAGGGCTACCACGTCGAGTTCTTGAGGTGGGTGTCGTGTCGTGTCGTTTTAGGTGTGCATGGCATCCGATGATCCGCTTGATATCTGGTCATTTAGTGCTGTTAGTGTGGGCTATTCACAGTACAAGCGTTCTAAGAGTTTTACCTAAACCCTAAAACCCTACAAGCGTTTATCGTATGCATCTGGGCTATCGGCATATCCCTCTCTCTCTCTCTCCTTTCTCATTCTCGTTTTTTTTTCCTTTTCTTTTTCTCTCTTTCTTTTTTTCCTCTTTCTTTTTATCTTATTCTTGTTTTCTTTTCCGTTGTCTCTTGATTATGTGTTCAGTCGCTCATATCCCATTGCCCTACCCCCTTTCGCAGTAAAATCGGTGATCTGGAGATCATGTACACGGCTAAGCCCACCACACTGTTCCGGGGGGCGTCACTGTTCACTAAGGCCATGGACTACTTCATGTACTTTGTGGGCATGCCGTATATCCACGTCACACTCAGCGCCGTCATAAACACTATTTGCGAGCCAGCATTCCCGACTATAGGTAAAGTATACCCAACCCCCTTGTGTCCCTATAACCTCAAACCCTGTAACCCTGCAACCCTGTGATCCTAGAACCCTAGAATCCTAAAGATCCGTGCCTTACGTAATTAAAATTAAGATCTTCGCTTGTTGTACTTGTGAGCATTCGACATTAGTCGCACCCACCTTTGTGCCTGTGTGAGCGTGTGTTGTGATCTCTTTAGAGAGGTCTGCTGCGTTGCATTGAGAATAAGTGCGCGTACTCCAGTGGTGGAATGATATTGGTATACCGTTCACGTGTCTAAAAGTCTCGTGGCCGTGTTCCTGCCTTTTGTCTGTAACGCCGCCACTGGTCTATAAATAGCACATCTGCATCCGCTCGTTCTTATTGGTTGACATTGTTGTTGCCTGCAGATGTCAGCCAAACAGCAGAGCACTCTAAAGCAAGTTTGGAACGGTCGTACAAACGCATGGCTTTTCTCCTGCGACATATCATCGTGGCCATCTCCTCGTCACTTCCCAATCTGCCCATCGGTAAGTAGTCTCATATTTATTGGTGTTGCACATGCCATTGATGTGTGACTATTATGTAAATCGATGCTGCACTGCCATCCATCCACCTTCACACACTCTTATGTTGCACTGCCATCCATCTACCTTCACACACTCTTATGTTGCACTGCTATCCATCTACCTTCACACACTCTTATGTTGCACTGCTATCCATCTACCTTCACACACTCTTATGTTGCACTGCCATTCATCCACCTTTCACACACTCTTATGTTTGCTGCTATTCATCCACCTTCACACACTCTTATGTTTGCTGGCAAAAATCTGCCTTCACACACTCTTATGTTTGCGTTGGTAAAATCTACCCTTCACTGACTCTTATGTTTGCACTGCCATCCATCTGCTTTCTTCTCACATCTTTATGTTTGCACTGCCATCCATCTGCCCTTCACACACTCTTATGTTTGCTGGCAAAAATCTGCCTTCACGCATCTTATGTTTGCGTTGGCAAAGATCTGCCTTCACTGACTCTTATGTTTGCTGCCGTCCATCTGCCTTCTCACGCTCTTATGTTTGCTGCCATCCATCTACCTTTCTCGCATCTTATGTTTGCATCATCTGCCTTTTCGCGCTTTTTATGTTTGCTTGCTATCCATCTGCCTTCTCTCATCTCTTATGTTTGCGTTGGCGAAGAATCTGCCTTCACTGACTCTTATGTTTGCTGCCATCCATCTGCCTTCACGCATCTTCTTATGTTTGCTTGCTATCCATCTGCCTTCACGCACTCTTGTGTGTTGCACTGCCGTTTCATCCACCTTCACGCACTCTTATGTTTGCTGCTATTCATCCACCTTTTCATTGCGCATCTTATGTTTGCTGGCAAAATCTGCCTTCACTGACTCTTATGTTTTGCGTTGTTATTCATCTACCTTCACTGACTCTTATGTTTGCTGCCATCCATTTTCTTTTCACGCATCTTATGTTTGCGTTGGCAAAAATCTGCCTTCACTGACTCTTATGTTTGCTGCTATCCATCTGCCTTTCTCGCATCCTATGTTTGCTGCCGTTCATCCGCCTTCACGCATCTTTATGTTGCTGGCAAAAATCTGCCTTCACGCATCTTATGTTTGCGTTGGCAAAAATCTACCTTCACCGACTCTTATGTTGCACTGCCATCCATCTACCTTCTCACACTCTTATGTTGCACTGCCATCCATCTACCTTCTCACACTCTTATGTTTGCACTCATCTACCTTCTTCACGCTTTTATGTTGTTGCACTGCCATCCATCTACCTTCTCACACTCTTATGTTGCATTGGCATACATTTGTCCTCACAATTTCTTATGTTGCACTGCCATCCATCTACCTTCTCACACTTTTATGTTGCACTGGCATACATTTACCTTCACAATTTCTTATGTTGCACTGACATACACCTACCTTCACTGACTGTCTCAGGTATGTCGTACTCGTGACTTTTAAGTCTTATCCCACGTAAGCACAACGTACACGGCACTTTGGGGAAATTAAGACTAAGCCCTACAATTATAAACAGGGCCAAAAACTTAAGTTATATAAAGATCGTCAATTCCTCGCACTGTCGGGTCCGTGACTTCTTATCGGTTCCTTCCCGCGCACTGTCATTCATTCAACGCCACAAAATCTAATTTTTTTTTTTTTTCTTTTTGAATTGCCTCAGAATTCGGCTCGGCTCGTATTTGCGCATTTGAGGGAATCCGCCGCTTCCAAATTCGGGTTCACCGAACAGAATGACCTGACACGTCCTGTGAGCTCTACGCTGATTCTGCGATTCTTCTCATTGGCCATTGTGTCTCCGCACTTATCGCAATTCCAATTGGTCGAGTCCACACCATCGTCAAACGCCCTGGTAGGTGTCGGTGCCAATATATGTGTATGGCACGCAGAATTATGCGTATACTAACATATGTGTGTGGCACGCATGATTATGCGTATACTAACATATGTGTATGACACGCATGTATGTTGTTACATTTTGTGTTGATACTGCGGGGTGAGGTGCGTGAGCCTATGTTAAGTATTTGGATACCTCAAAGCGTATAGTTATATCTAAGCGTTCACAGATTCATCTTGCAATAGCCTGAACAAACCGAGGCTCATCCGTGAGTTAATGTTGAGGTTTTAGATTACCCATTTGTTTATGATGAGGTTTTACGCCCAGTGATTGCCAACTTTGCGATTGAAAGGTCGTCTTGAAATCATGTTGCCGTGTATTCAAATGTGACGTTTCACCCCTCACCAGATGTATTGAACCCTAAACCCTAGTCCTGGTGACAAATGTGAGCCATCTCTCACCCGATGATTAACAATTGGGGATGTATTCTATCATCCCAGGCACACCAGAGATTTCATTCGCTTGCGGTTTGTATGCACCTTAGAATAGGGACCGTTGGTTGTCATACGTATTCCCTATAAACCGTTTACGTTTAGAGTATGAGACAATCACTCACTCCCGCTCACCGTGGCATCCTCACACTCACAGAAATTGCTGGCTCTGTTGGGCAAAATGCTGCAGAAATTGGCAAACGCGGGACAGTTTGGGGACAATGAGCCATACATGGTACGTGGGTCCAATGGGGAAAGGGTTTATGGTTTAGGGTTAGGGTTGGGGTTGCGTTCGGCACAGTTTGGGGACAATAAGCCATACATGGTACGTGGGTCCAATGCACGGTGTCAGTTCTGTTATGCGAAACCACTGCTCATGACAATGCCGTGCGATGCAGCGGCAGAGAGTGATGTCCTGCAGGTGTTTTTGTGGGCAGGTGTTTTTGTCTTTGTTCAAATGTGTACTTGTCATATCTTCGTGGCGCGTGGGGATGTTCTGGTATCTATGTGTATGAGGACTATTCTGGTTTTAGAGTTTTAGTGTTTCAGATTCTGGATTGAGTGAGTTGTGTCTCGAAACGTCACTCACGCTGTGTGGGTGTTCTGACTGTTTTTTTTTCTGTGAATGGATCTGTAGCTGTTTATGGTAATGTCCTACTCTCCATTTGTATTGTATGTATGACAAAATATTGTACATAAGTGATTACGGCAGTAGACAAAGACAGTCCTATTTGTGGGTTGTTTTAGGTTTTAGGTTTGGTTGGGAGATATACAGCAACCAACCCAATTGGGCAGTGAATGTGGCCGTGTAGTATGGCCTATTGAGCTCTG